>JARHVA010005895.1:162500-282500 GCA_037957365.1 Torreya grandis
TAAACTGAATCAAAATTTCCCATTTTGTTAACAATATGTATTTGGAGTCATGTATTATATTGCATGCCCTCATTGATATTCTTCCCTTTTGAACTGAGGGGATTGGAAAAGTTGTAATAATCTTATCTTAAAAAGATAAGACAACTATGTTGTATTTGTGTGAATCATGTAGAAAAATAAGCATATAGTAGTGTCATGTCAAAAAATAAGCATATAGTAGTATCATGTAAAACTATATATATTAATGAATCTCATAGTATACATAAATAAAAATCCTTAAGATTCATGATAGGAGTCATCGAAACATCTATAATATAACATGCTCAACAAAAAAACTAAGCACACACATAAGAGTACTCAATTTTGACATAAAGGGGGACTTAAGTAGACCACAGACAAGGGTCATGTTTAAATTCCACACACTCAATTGGAATACATGTGTAAAAGTATACACACCAGATAAAAAAGTAACACTAAGGGCACTATGGCCAACATCAAAAGGAACATGTCTAAATGTTCCACAAGAAAGACAAAGAGGTAAACAAGATGTACCCTCACGTAAGGTAATGTAAACAGATGAAATAATGAGACATAAATAACTAACATAAGCATGTCATAATAGTCCCTACATATATGTGTTATAAACATGTCATGTATAATAGAATATCAAATACGCTATGTTAGATAAAACTTGATTATAGGAATGTGAAAGATATATAATATTTTTAAGATAATGGAAAATAATCATAAAATAATATAACCTATGTCAATCATGATAATATATAAATAAGATGCCCCCAACATAGTGTATCACAATGGAAGAGGAAAGGTCCAATGCCTACATGCTTTAGATATCATGAGTCTAATATATATCTATATCACAGTCAACTAATCACGAAATATATGTGTGTATATAAATGATATGCTATATACTAACATAATGTAAACAACATATATAAAGCCAATAAACATGTGAATTTATAATTATTTTTGGTACTTTTGCATTATTTGAATTTGTATTTTTAGAATATATATATATATATATATATATATATATATATATATATATATATATATATATATATATATATATATATATATATATATATATATATATATATATATATATATATATATATATATATATAATTCTTTTACCATCAAATGGACAATCATAGGGTGATATATACTATAAATGTGATATAGTAAACTAGTTTTTCTTCCAAGCCTCATGTACAAGTTTTGAAATCTAAAACTAGAGAATATTTAATATGTTACATATGCCTCATAAAAATATGTGGTGGTGAAATAACAATAAAATGTGTAGGAACTAGTGGAACCCACTATTGTTTATCTATAATTTATTTGGTGTAATAATGGGTCTTGTTACCCATATTGAAACATGGTGTTCTATTGAATGTAAGTGGATAATTTGTAGAGGTCTGAATGAGGACCTCAAATATTCCATTTTAGATCATTGATGTAAAATCATCTCAAGTATGGGGCACCTAAGAAATGATATTGCCTATTGTTTACCCTTTATTGCAAGATTAACCTTATCAAGTTGTATAATTAATTTTCATGGAACAAACTTCACCTGTTACAAAGGATGTTCATATAGAATCCTAAAAATTATAATTACCCTATAATCATGAATATACTTAAGACAACTATACATTGTGTAAGGTATTGGATGCATTTTATTTATACAAGGATATCCCAATCATATATCACTCTTTTATGTCATATAACTTAAAATGTAGTGGTCACATGTGTTGGACCAACCTATATATGTAAATCAATCTCACCAAAACCTTGTTATATCTTACAATCAAATGATTTTATCATTTTACATGAATGTAATAAGTCATCATATGTGTATCCAAAGAAAAATATTAATTTCATGGTACATACACTATCACTAGCACCAATTTAATTTATAACAATATGTATAGGATAATGATCAATGCATGCCCAGATAAATTTGGAATGAAGATCTGAATCATCATCCAGAATATTTTTTTCATAAAATGAAAGATAAGGTATTATAACCATAAGAGGTATCTCATGTATAAATATACCAATAATCCCATCTAATGGGTTCCCATAATAGTATGGCGGAGTATTTATATGATATGTCAGTTGGACTTTTAGAGTTATGATTGAATGACCTTGTAATGGATTATTGAATATATTTTAGTTTTGACGATCATTTTGTTGTGATATTTCATTTTTTTGAGAATACACAAAGGTAAGTTTACCATTATCAATAAGTTCATGTATCTTATGATTTATTTTATAACATTTATTCGTATATTCATTTCACATTAGTGGTAGTTGCAATAGGAATTGACATCATATCTTTTTGGTAAAGTTTTACTCATATCAACCACCATAAGAGGAGGAGACATGTGATATGACAATCTATCAACTTTAAAAATAATGAATCTAGAGATTCAAGTAATCATGTAAATTGTCTCTTTCATGCATGGGATAATATGAGCCTATTAGGCTAATATGACATTTTATTAACTATGGTAGTTGTTTCCTTTTTAGCCTCAATATTTTTTAACTTGTAACATGGTTTAATATGAAAATATTTAGAGGATTTAATAAGTGTGTTAGATAAATAAGTTAGCTTATTTAATGCAAAAAGTTTCATTTCTATATCTCTAAAAATATGTGATGTCATAATAGTATTTTAATTACTTAAAAACAATAGACACTTGAAAAGGATAAACAATTTTTTTCTTGAATATATCCTAAAGTTCTTTATCTATCATTGTATTTGTGATTTTGGCCAACATTATCTAATATATCAAAACATATTCATTAATTTTTAGATTGGTTCTTTGTTAGATCTTGTATTTTTTTCATATGGCACATTTTCAGTAAGTTGATCAAAAAATGTGCTAAAAATTGATCATCTAAGGATTTCAATGTTTTTATTGATTATATTAGTAAATCATATAACCATATCAAAGCATAGTCCTTTAAGCTTCTTGGAAATAATTTGGTCAAAAGTTTGTCATTAGAATCATAATCAAGGGATGCTGCATAAAAGGATCAAACATGTCACTTAGGATCACCCTTTCCATAATGAAGTGTGAACTTGGGTACAAAAAAATAGTTGGGAAAAGGTATAAAGATATCTTAGGTGCAAGAGGGCTATGTGATACATCTTGTCAATCATCACCATGTGGTAATTCATAGATTTTCACTCAATGGTGGTGAACTTAGCTTGCAAATAATATATATTATTTATAATATCTTTCTCATTTTGATCATTAAGGTTTGAATTTTAATAATTGAACAAAGGGGATGCAAACACTTGTGTTGAAATATGAATTGAAATTGATAAATGGGTTGAACTATTAATGTTTCCCATGGAAGATTTAGCAATAGTTGTATAGTTTTTAGGTAACAATGGTGTAAATACATATCTCATGCCCCCACTATATATTATGTAATTTTGTGTTGAATGGGAGAGAAATAGGAAATGGTGATATTTGATAACTCTAATAGCATGATCAATAAATGGACATGGTTGTGCATCTATGCTTTTATCTATTTTAATGTCCAATAAAATATACAAGATATTATTAAAATCTTCATTATTTTCATGAATATTCTATGGATACTTTCATTGATGTTATTATATAAATCCTAACACAACTATCATGTATAAAATGTTTGTTATATCAAGATGCAACTGCATGGGTATTCATGGTTTTTTATATCCTTTATTTTGATGTATCTATATTTTGTACACACATTTTTTTATGATTTTTTATATCTCAAACCCTATCTCTCCACGTTATGTTAGGTTACCTTGATAAAAATGGGCTAGTGGACTCATAGTGTTAAGTTGACCTCAAGGACACCTCTATCAATGAGTGTTTCCTACATAGACAATAATCCAAGGAGGGAATTAAACTTATGTAATTCTCACTTATGTTTTTCAATATGTGTGTGTAATGTTAAAATATACTATATAACAATATATGTAGGTATATAGCTTAAAACTTGACAAATATGGACCATGGGATATATTTTGGGTGAATCAAACCTATAGTATGACTATTCCTATGATTGATAGTCAAATATGAATGATTAGGTAATAATAGCTTTTTTTTTATTGATATATTTAGATTTTATAGATGCTTTCTTGGTAATTTATAGATGCCCAAATAAACTAGCTTTTACTTGTGTTTATACTAGCTATTTTAAAATAATCCTCATGGAAGGGTTAATAATATTATTAGGCTAGCCTATACACATCAAAATATTTAAAAATTTGAGTGTTTATAGGGTAATGACACTTGCATTAGATAAGGTACAGTAGTTTAAATTTATTTTCCTACCTTGAATGTAACTTTCTATGATGGAGGAAAGTTGTTGAGTTTTTATAACTAATGATGAAGGATATATATCAGATTTTAGGCATTTTATGGTTACATGTGATATAGATAATCATAATATTTAGGTTTAGACAAATAATTAAGTAATTATACCTAATAGCATGGTGAGTTTTCTCTTTTGGGATATTTGTAAGGTTAAACTAAAATATAGATCCCTAATATATATTTGTCAAGTGTACAAGACTAGTTAAACATATAAACCCAAATTTAAGCATCTACACTTTTAAAATATTTTAAGTAATAAGGAAATAAAAGGTAAATAAATGTTATTGGTATCTCTTTCTTTGATGAAGCACATAATTTTTGTTTTATTCAAATGATTTTTTGGTAGTTCTAATTATATAATGGAACTTGAAATGAAGCAATAATAAAAAGGTCCTATTTTGGTTTGTTTCAAAACTAGAATCAAGTCATGTTGGACTCTAATTTTGAGAACATCATGTTAATAACTTGGAATATTATAATTTATATTATAATTTGGACTCTATTCTAGGTAACATAATGTTTTATAAGGGATAAATACAAATACATCATGCCAATAATGTTGAATCTTCACATAAGTCTCCACAACAAATTTTATAGATCACAGAAAAATGTTTTACATAAAATAATTTCTATGTTACTTGTGCATAAGATGGTATATTTACCCCCTAATAAACACGGGTTATGTACAAGACTTGTCCAAATAGATATATCACCATCATTCACTTATTGTATGATTATGAGACATGATACAGATCATTATGGCACATTACAAAGTAAAATTCAAAATTAAAAACATGATGGTCATATATAAATTATAGTTAAGCAAAAAAAAAAACCTCCAATTCACAATATTTCAAAATACAAAGATAAATTGAGGCATGATTCAAAACATCCTAGACATGAATATTTAACTATTATAGAAAATATTGATGTTAGTTATTGTCTACACCTTAAAATCAATATAAATAATTTGGAAACATTTTGTATTGTATCATTTTTGTGACATTTGAGCCATGATATACATGATTTTAAATATTTATGCAATTTTTTTATATTCCTTTGGATACATTATGCTACCAATAACATTCAAAACAAAATTGAAAAACTTATACACCAATATGGGTAACAAACCAGAGACCAAATTTGGCTTTCTAGTTTGGGAAACAAAGGTTAGAAAATATTAAAGAAATTATCAATAAAAAAATATGTTCTTTATATACCAGTCTTAAAATAAATAATTTTTGATTTTGACTGATGGATTTGATGATAAACCCATACAAATAATTTCTACTAATAAATTACTAGAGAATATTGAAACATTAATAATAAGAAAACATAAGAGGTTCTAGTAAGTAAAGGACCCACCTCACGACTCCTTGGTCTATAATCTATAATATTTGTAAATATAATCATAATAAAAATAAATAAAATATTCCTAAACTACCAAAACATTAAATATTCCAAAAATACAAAACTACAAATATTCCAAAAATAAAAAAAACGTGCAAATAATTCAAAACTATAAAAATATTTAGCATTGCCATATTTTATTAGATCCTTGTCATATATATTTTTATTTATGTTACAAATATCATATAATTTAATTTATATATACACATATGTTTCATGAACCTTTGAGTATGATATAGGCATATGCAAGCACATGATCTATGCACTACCAAATATTGGATCTTTCATTTACTCAAATCACATAGTATGTTGGAATAATCTTCTTATTTTATCATGATTGATATAAGTTACATATGATGTATGATAATTTATACAATATCATGTTTTATATTATATGCTAACACTTACAGATGTATATATCCATGTTCCTTTCACAATGTACTTGATATGCCATAATAATAACATTTTTGCTAACAAATATATGTAGGGACTAGTATAATATGATTATGTTAGCTTATGATTCCTTTATTTTTCACTTTATTGAGTGTATTACATTGATTTTCATTTCATTTTTTGTTGAACATTTGAATATGTTCCTTGTTTGTTGGCCCATGTGCCATTGTATGTTGATTTGAAATTTAAATATGTCATTCCTTTTGATTGTGTGAAATTTAAACATGGCCCTTATATGAGGTCTCCTCCAAAAATTATTTTATGTTACATTAGGTGTTATTCTATGTGTGCTTGATTTTTTTTAAAGATTTTACTATTACTCTATAGACATTTTGATGATTTATATCGTTCATCTTAGGACTTGATGTGATCACGTATTGTGATATATATGTTGACATGTTATTCCTATATGATATATAGCTCATAAAAATATTATATAATTATCTTATCCTTTTGAGGTAAGGTACCTACCAAATTATATTTCCCTCACCTCAAAATTTGGGGCATAATTATGGGAGCATGTCATAGAATCATGGCCTCCACATTTTTCATAATTTATATATTTCAATGGGGGCATGTCACAAAGTCATGAAATCCAAATTCATACACCTTCTTGATCTTTATATGTTTTAATGGGGACATGTCATAAAAACATTACCTTCACACTTACTCATTATATCCAAACATCATTGGTAGCATGTCATAAAGACATGATCTCCAAACATACATAATCCCCAATTTAAATATACACTTAGATCATAATCTTATACATTTAAATAATTTTGTATGGATTTGAAACATATATTTTTTATATTTATGACATATATACTCAAGTGTATAAATATTAGAGGTGCATATTAAATGTTGTTACATTAAAAATTTCAAACTATACCTACTATATTACTCACCAAGACACACCAAATACACCAAGATGTACTATTATCAAGTCATTTTTACTATTAATTTTATAGGTCAAAGTGATTAAATTATTCAACGTCATCATCTATATATATTTGAGTGACCAAATCATCCAATCTCACCATATTTATATGATGAATTGATTAAAGCACTTACCCTCACTAGAATATATATATATATATATATATATATATATATATATATATACATACATTCACATTTGAGTTTTGTGATTGATATATAATAATATCAATGGTTGTGTCACAAATAATCATTGTAATAAATTTGGGTGATAACACCTTCCAATATTCCTCTTCAAATATCCAAGGTTTAATTCTAAACCTTTTATATCTTTAATGTTTCAAAAGTAAGCATATTTTCAAAGTCAATGCATCAAGAGGAAATATGGTTGCATCAACACACATGTGTACTCCTTCATTTCTCTCTTTATTTTCAATCATTTCAATTATTTCAAGTTATATGCATTGATTTATACTGTATCATGGTCTTGGTTAAAGGTCACACACCAATAAAGCACTCAAATTTAGCTCAATCAAAGTCAAGGTGTGTTATACATACCTAGGTACACATTTATTTCCTTTAAATTACTAATTTAATCCTTATTCATTTACTATATTAAATAAGGGAATATATATCCTAAAATTAAATATTTATAGTTTCTCAGACTTCTACAATTGACAAATATCAATCAAGGCTCTACCCTTTAGTTCTAGACCTCAATGTTGCTAAAAGGATGACATTCACCATCTAATTATTTTTAAATTATTATATCTTAGCTATATCCATGTAATTATTATAAACCATGCCTCATCTACTACATAGAAATATTAAACCCAGTAAACATTCTTCACTATAATTTTTAGATCCATACATGTTTTCTATCCTTCTAGGACACTACCAAACATAGAGGGACACTACCACCATTTGTAGTGTCTAGATCCTTATATAATAACCAATTTTTATAAGACATAAAAATTGAAAATGATTCAAAACATATGGTTTTACCTATTATTCTTAATGAACCCTATCATGAGATATCTTTAAAACATGTGGTATAAATACAAGTCTAATCTTTCTCATTCTTCATATAGTAAATATGAATCAAACACCTACTAAATATAAATAATTAAAATTCAAAAGCACTCTATTCTACCCATTCACTCCTATTTGCATATCAAGCATAAGATAAATCACATTTTAGGTCTGAAGCATTCAAAAAATATCCCATGAACAATATTTGTCAAATTAAAAGCTAGATCATTGCATACATCTTCATATAATATATTTAAATCTTGTGTAAACACTTTACCACACATAGGTCATAAATATATGCATCTGAGGATATCTTTGGAGTATTTGATATGTAGGTAATTCCCATTGATATAATGGTCTTTGGGGCATATCAACACCATGAACCCATTAACTCATTTTTAGCAACTTCATTCCAAGGGTAAGGAAGAGTGAAGAGACAAGGTTTAAGAAATAAGTAAATATTGAAAACCTATACACCATATAAAAATACATCATAATAAAGGTTAAATAAAGCACAAAATAATGAAATTGGTTGTATCCAAATCAAATCATGATTCCGTAGTAAACACTTATGTCATAGTTAGACACTATCATCGATGATAGTTTTCATATATAATGGTAGTGTTTGTGGACACATAAGTACAATTTTAATAATATGAAAACTAACCCATAATATTTATCCTACATATTATGCATATCTTTCTAATCTATATCTTCTTGCACACATTAAACCAAGCAAGTACCATTATGTCTTCTTTATTGTAATATCTTTCAATAACTTTGCTTTACTATTTTTAATAATCCTAGTTATATAAATTTAGAATATTATTTATCTAAGTTTTAAATTATTATCCCTATAGAACCATTTTTAATTTTATGATTAAAAATATGGTGAAATTGACCTTTGGTCTCACAACCGTAGTTTGACCTAGGGATTCTCGATTTATTATTTTCCTAGATTTTGATTTTTAAAGTTTCCAAATTTTAAATATCATAGTTTATTTTCCTAAAATAATTTTTAATATGGATACATCCATTCTTTACTTAATTATCCAGTATATAGTTATAGTTATTTTTTAAATGTTAAATAAGTGAGCGATATAATCAAAATAAATAACAAAATGACACAACACAAAGACTATGTTTCAAAATAAGATCAATATTTAACTCTCTCTACAAATCTTTTTGTCATAATATATAACTAGTTTCCCAATGCTAGCATGCATGTTACCAACCATTTTTCCATCCTATATTCTATTTTAGTGACATTGACAATCCACTCCTATTATTCATGCATAAGTTATATTAGATTCTATAGTCCACACTATCACTACACAAAAAGGTAAGGGTACCCAACCTATCCCATCACCTATTTGAATACAATTTTTTCCTTCAAAAATTAAAATAGTGATTAAAATTAAAGGATATGATCTTATTAACCAACTAAGCAATATGCATGCTAATATTTCAACTTTTAAGATTTTAAAATAGTTTTCTATCTTTAAGAATATCTTATATGAAGCATTGTGTGAAACATAAGTACCAAGTGATATAAAACCATATTAATTTTTATATATTATATAAGATATCAAAAATAACAAAACCCTCATTTCTTTTAATCCAAAATATCTACCATCAAAATATATTATTATCCAAGTTTTTCCTTTATTCATATGAGTATGCATAACAAGATGATAAAAAGAGTTCTAGTTGATAATGTATCTAGTCTCAATGATTGTGTCTTGTAATTATTAACCACCATGGGTATTATCACCAATATTATTAAAAAATAAAATATGCATATCAAAGTATTTGATATTTCAAGTAGTACTCTGAATGGCCAAATCAAATTAAATGTGACATTGGGACCCCAACTGGTTCCAACTACATACCCACTAATCTATCAATCATTTAATTATAACTTACTCTTGGGAAAACCTTGGATATACATAAATTAGTCCATCCCATATACATTACATTGATTTATCAAATTCATACATGATATGACCTTGTTGATAAAACCTACCAATTATGAGTCTTTGAAAAAAACTTCAAACCTTACATTTCAAGATAGAAGGGCTTCTAAAACTAATACCACAAATAAAATCATTTCCATTTGAAATCATACTAAATTATGGGATGAGATAATCAATAAAAATAATGTGTGTACCTCAATATTCTTATAATTCACTAAATATTAAGGTACACATGAATACATAAGTAAACTAAGAACCATTACTACAGGATCCAATGATACCAAAACACTAAAAAAATATAGCATTTAGTCTTCCTTTATTGGTTAGTACTGACTATCAAGCATGCAAAATTTGATATTAATATGATAGTTATGACTAACCTCCACATAATATGATGTATGAGCAACTAAAAATACTATATTTTGATCCACTTGAGCATATTTCACATAACCTATTCACAAATACATGTCTTATTACATATAAGTTAAACTCATCACCAAAGTATAGAAAGGCGCACTCAGATAAGGGTAAGGTAAAATTATTAGATAAATGTGTAAATTATTGTTATTCAAATATAAAAACATACAAATAATTTAAAAATCCAAAAATATTTAGCATTCCAAGATTTTATTAACTCCTTTGAATCTATGTTGTTTTCCTTATGTTAGTAGATAGCATATCATTTCATTTCTATATGCACATATGTTTCATGCATATTTGAGTGTGATAAAACAATACCTAAGCACATGATTTATGCACTACTAGATGTTTAACCTTTCATTTACTCATGATATATAATACTTTTGGGGTATTTTCTTCTCTTATAATGATTGATACAAGTTACATATCATTTATAATCATTTATACATGATCATGTTTGAGCTTATATGATGACACTTACACATGTCTATAACCATGATTATATCTTTCACAATTTATTTGATATGTCATACTACATATCATTTTTTATAACTCATATACTTAGGGAGTAGTATAATATTTTTATGTTAGTTTGTCATGTTTCCTTTATTTTTCACTTCCTTGAGTGTATTGCATTTATTTCTATTGTCATACTTGTGGAACATTTGAATATGCCCCTTACCTATTTGTCATTGTGTTATTCTATGTTATTCAGCATTCTACTATGTAATTCCATGTTGATTTGATATTTAAATATGTCATTCCTTTAAATTATGTTGCATTTGAACATTACTCTTGTATGAAGTCTCATTGGTCCATTGCTTTATGTTACATTGAGTGCTCTTGTGCATGTGTTTCTTTGATTTTTGAATTTATACTATTACTCTCTTAACATTTCCTATATGAAACATCATTCATATATGGATTATATAGTTACCTTATCCTTTTGAGGTAAGGTAGCTACCATTTTTTTTTAATTTCCTCAAAATTGGGTGGGAAGGACTATTAGTGGGGGAATGACATAGAAGCATGACTTCCACATTTTTCATATTTTAGAAATTTTAGTGGGGGCCTGCCACAAAGACATGACCTCCACACTTATACACCTTCTTAGTAATTATATATTTTTGTGGGGTCATTTCATTAAAAAATGACCTCCACACTTACATAATTACTCATTATATCTAAAATTTAATGTGGTAATTTAATAAATAATGACCTCCACACTTTCACAATCTCTAATTCAGTTTCATGATTCAGATATACACTTGGATCAAAATAATATACATTACACTAATTTTACAAAAAAATGCAATAGAATTTTTTATAATTATGATAAATATATTATATATTAGACATATTATAGGTGCATATGCAATTTTATTACACACACACACACACACACACACACACACACACACACACACAGAGAGATATATATATATAATGACCTCCACACTTTCACAATCTCACTATACTACTCATGAGGATGCACTATTTACACCATGATGTATTACTATTGAGCCTTTCTTATTGTATTGGTGGGTCCATTTTATATATTTAAGTCATTAAATATCATTGTATTTATATATTTAAGTGACTAAATCATCCAATATCACTATATTTATAGGATGATTTGATTAAATAACTCACCCTCACTAGATTATTTACATTCACACTTAAGTCATGCGATTGAGAGGTAATGATCTTAATAGTCATGTCAAAACTCATCATTTCACTATATTGGGAGAATAATACATTTAAATATACATGTTCAAATATCTAAGGTTTAGATCTAGACATTTTCCAACTCTAATTCTTCATAAAGAATCATCTTTATCAATTCAAAGCATCAAGAGGAAACATGGTTGGATTGACACATAAGTAAACTCGTTCCTTAATCTCTTTATTTTCAAACATTTAAATTATTTAAATTTTATATTATATGCACTAATTTAAATTGTAACATGTTCTTGGTTATAGGTCATATACTATAAAATCATTTTAAGTGGGATCAGGTAAAGTCAAGGTGTGTTATACACACCCAGGTAAATGTTTATTTATTTTAAACTAGTAATTTCATCCTCATGGTTTATTATATTAAAATAGATATTAAAATCATATCAATCTTGTACATTTGACAAATATCAATTATGGCTATACCCTACACTTCTAGACCTTCTTGTTTTTGAAAGGATCACATTTACCATCTCATTGTGCATTAATTATTATCTCTTACTATGATCCATAACATTATAATGACCCGATTCTTCTATACTACACAAAAATATTAAAACTTGATAAACATCCTTCACTATTTGTTTTATATCCATACCTATTTTCTAGTTCTTGTGATAGCACCAACCACATAGATACATTATTATTGATAGTAGTGTCTAGATCCTTATCTAGTGTATAGTTTCCAAAGTTCATCCAAATTAAAAATAATTCAAAATCTATGGGTTAGCCTATTTGTCTTATTGAACCCTACCATGAGATATTTTCAAAAGGTGGGTGTAAAGACAAGTTTAAGCCTTCTCATTCCTCATCTAAAAATTACCAATGAGATACATACTAAAGCAAAGAACTCTATTTTTATTTATTCATCACTATAATATATTCCACCCTTGTGAAAACACATTCCCACACATAGGGGATGATTATTTGAGTCTAAGGACATATACGGAGTATTGCCTATGTGGGTAGCACCCATTGACAATGGGGTATTTAGGGTAGCTCAACATCATTATCCCACTAACCCATTTTTTATAAAATTCATTATAAATGTGAATTAGATTGAAGAACTAACATTTTATTAATTAATTAGTAAATAATTCCAACTTGTATCCAAAATTTGAAGACATTAATAGAAATATGACTACAAACCCTATAACAACAAATTTATTTGTTGGTTACATCCAGATATCATCTATATACACAAAATCTTTTTAAAGTTTATCAATTATTTATACTTTCTCTCTTGTAATAACCTATTGAATCTCAATCTCTCTAAGTGCACACCTTAAAGGATGTATTGGGAAAGTGGTTGGTAGAAATTTTGTGCTTCAAAGTATTTTTGGCCCCTATAAAATTTCCTAAAACCACTAAAAATTACTCT
This sequence comes from Torreya grandis, assembly GCA_037957365.1. Taxonomy (NCBI): domain Eukaryota; kingdom Viridiplantae; phylum Streptophyta; class Pinopsida; order Cupressales; family Taxaceae; genus Torreya; species Torreya grandis. The sequence continues at coordinate 176,255 of JARHVA010005895.1, forward strand.
TATCTAATTCTCTAAGCATTAAAAACATGATTATATGCTTCTTCAAACAATTCATGACCCAAAATATCCCTTATGTATTAAAAAACCCCTTTTACCCATTTTTTATACTATGTTAACCCAATTGGCATTGTTAAGAATTAAACTCACATTACATAACTCCATCAATTCAAGCCGATGAAATTTAAGACCTAACAACTCTATTTCCTACCAAATAAGGTCAACCTAGCTAACCTTGTCAGCTAAATTCCTATGAGGGTTTAGGGTTAATCCTTTGATATAAATACCTCCTCAAATTAATTTATAAAGAGAGGAGAATTATTTTATACATCATTAAAACTCATAAATAATAGTATACTATTAATAGGAGGTTTCATTATTAACTTTTTACCTTGGAAAAGTAACACTTGTCTTGTGGAGGACTTGGATGTATATAAGAATTATTGTAACCTAGCACTAATATATCCTTGTGATCTTTACAATCCACAATAATATCTTACAAAGCACCATTGGCTAAGGGATAATTAAGCACAAAGGTTTCACTTCAACAAAGGTAAGTATTCTCTTATCCATTCATATTTTGATAAGTAAATGGTGTATAATAAATGGATTGAATTGTATCTCTCCTTGTTTAAATTAATTCTATGTTATAGAATTATCTCTGATTGTTTATTATCTTCCCCATTTGTGTCACAATATTTGGTGATAACTAGATCAACTTATATGATTATGTAGTATATTAACATTCTTACTTGTAATATAATCATAAGACCCAGCTAGGATTATCAATGTAGACACCCCATTCTAGCCATAACTGATTTCCAACTAGAATTCAGATTGATTTCTACCAAATAGTGTAAATTAAGCCTAAGAATCACTAAGCATCCCAATTTTTTCCACACATCATTTATTAGTGTTTAGAATCATGTTGAGGCATCCCTATTTGGGGTATTATCTTGTACACAATAATAATCTTTCATATATTCATCACCAGTCACCTTGTAACCTAATAATAGGTAGTTTGGCCTATGGACCCATTAAGCGAGGCACTTGAATAATTCTTAAAAGAGCTAAAATGATAATTGAAATGAATAAAATAATTAGACTATATTAAATTCTTATTTAAATAATCCATTTTCAATTAATGAATATCTAAAAATAGAAATTCAAAAATTCAAAATATCAAGAATCTTCATCATTTCTTTTATGAGTTGTCAAGCTCTTACAAAATATTTAAATTTGTGATCCATGCCTATTAATTGAAAATCATAATTATATGCCACTTTCTTAACTTAAATAGGTCTATAATCAACTCACATATGATTGGTTTGATCTCAACCATGATTAATCTTAATCTAACTCAAATTTGGTGAGAGTTAACTTTGGAGGTTATAAATAGAAGACCTCGTGTATTGATCTTTAAGATTTTCTAATGCAATGTTATTATGCCAAAATACCTCCAAAAGCTTCATAATAGTGTTACCATGACAATTTCATAATCTAATAAAATCTAAGCCAACCAACATTACCAAGGTTCCAAGGAGAGGTGGAGCAATGGAGCTTCATTGATAAATATTTCTTGAGCACATAATGGAGCAAGCCAACTCAAAAAGTGGTTTTGGAACTATAAGGAAGGTAAAAGGAAGTTTTTTCTATTTTCTAGTATTGTTTTCATTATGTTCTTATTACCTATGTTCTCCCTAGTTTTTAGGTTAGAGGTGTTACTATTAGCATTTATTATGTTTGTTTTGATTTGATTTTATTGATTAACACTATACTAATCTCCCCTCTATGGATTCCTTGTTCACATTATGGCATGCCCAATGGGATCCATACCCCCAAAAGTTCTTCCCATGAAATTTTAAGATATATTTATAACATTTTTAATGTCAAATTATTAACTTTCTAACTAAAAATTTAAAATATTAATCTCATGGATATTACACAGGAAGTTACGATATTGTTCTATGAAGTTGCATTTTTGCAACTAGTAAAAGTGATATTGCACTATGAAGTTGAATTATTGCAATTATGATATTGCATGGGGTAGTTGTGGTTTTTCCTTAAAATAAGTGTTATTTCAACCCCTAGTTGTGTTTTTTCCTTCTCAAACATGTTATTGTAACCCCTAACTTCATATTTCCATGCCCTTTTGTGTTTTTAAATGCCCAGTTGTATTTTTTCCTACCTAGTTATAGTTTTGCATTTCTAGTTGTAGTTTTACACTTCTAGTTGCAGTTTTAAATTTTTAGTTGTGATTTTATGTTTTAAATTGTATTTTCTAATTTCCATTTGTGTTATTGTATTTAAAATTATGTTATTGTGCTGTATAGTTATGATTTTCACTAACATTTTATTTTGCAATCAGTTGCAGTTTTGTACTAACTAGTTACAATTTTGTAAGAAGACTATAGTTTTGATTTGTGTGTCTACAATATTTCACTATGTGAAAAACATAGAAAAACATAAGAGCTAAATTTTAAACATTATTTTCTCGTTCATATTTTATCATCTAATAAAAAACTCACTAACAAATTTTTTAGGACCTAAAGGTCAAGGAAAGATATTTTTAAAACTTTAAGATTTAAATCATATTTACATTTGGTGTTTAAAATTTTTTTACTCAACTTGTTTTCATTTTTCAAAGTTCACAACTCAAACAGTATCAAAGAGGTAAACTTGACATCATATTTCACTAGGTGTTCTAAAGCGAAACTCACACTCTAATTGAGTGATCATAAGAACCTTTGCTTTTTTATTATTGTTGTGTGTTTATTTTATAAACTAAGTGTAGTGTGTATTCTCTCCCCTCATCCCCTTTAGGGAATTTGGGTTAACAAAAACACTTCACTTATTAATTTTTTCACTTTATCCAAAGTTTGGAATGAAATTCATTAAGGCACTCCATAAAATCTAATTTATTTGGGTGATCCCCAAAATGACCCTAAAGTCCTAAATTTTTTATTTTTGTGTATCTTAGCTTGTGGGAAAGATTTAAAGGCCTTCCCACAAGTTATCTAGGGAAACATTGACCTAAAAATTCATCTCTTGGCATTGCTTCAACCCCAGTCCATGTTAGGGGCATATAAATTAAGGTTGATTTATTGGGATGCTTGTTTGAGTGGTTAAACATGTTTCATTAGTAAGAGACTACCTCAAAATGTAGGTTTAACTTAGTAATTGCACTACATTGATCAATTGAGAGAAGTAGTGGTTGTGAAAATGACAAAGCATTTTCACAACATGCTAGTTAATACATATCCAAATGACATGTTGTGTCCTAGAGTTAAACACACATATGTGACCATTTAGAATGTATGAAACTTGATAGTTTTTAGATATCCCTACTTTTCATACATATATTGTCAATTCAGGGTGATTAGCCCTAAGTTATATGTCATTCAACAAAATATTGAGAGAAGAGGGGGCCTAAAACCCCTACTTTTCATGCAAATATAATTTTTTTGATTAATAAAATTATTTCCTCTTAAGAGAAAGTATATAGATGGAATTTGACAATATGAAGCCAACTTGTCAATTTTTAAGATTAGGATGACACACTTAGGTGTTTTTGTTTTTTTTCCTTTTTGCTTGCACTACTTTAATTCAAAAAAACTATTTTTTAAAAACACATTCAAAACATGTCACATTTTCACATTACTCTTTTGGTTATATATGTTTGAAGTCATACATTTGACACCACACTTTTCCTTAGTCATTTGACAAACTTTTGTGTGTGTGTGTGTGCCACTTATTTGAAAGGGACATCATTACTCTACCCATTTCATTCCAAGTCTTGCAATTTAGATTTTTTGAAATAAACCATTTATCATGACTTTAGAGAAATATAGAATTGTTAGACTACTCATATCATTTCAAATTGCCTTGTATCTAATTACAATTTTAAAACCACATGTGCCTTTTTGGTCTATGACTAGTATCAATATGACATCCATTTTAGTCAAGCTTATTTTCTATTTAATAACCAAGCCTTCTAAATCAAGTTTAATATTGGTCTTGATAAGTTAAAATTCAAACATTTATTGGTTTATGCCTATGCCTCATACAATTTTAGCTTAGACATTTACATCTTACTTTTGGATTGTGCAACTTGGACTAATTCCTTGCTTGCTTTAGCAATCTTTAAGCCTAAATTTGGGAAGTGGTATATATTTTATGTGCCTAAAGTCCAATGTATTTTTTCAAAGGTTAAATTTATGTTTGAATCTGAATGCTTAGTTTAATCCAAGTGTTTCAAATTGTTAGAAAAATTATTTTGCCTTTTAGACCTAGTTTGTGCAAAGTCTAGATTTTTTCCTTGTTTCCAAAATACCTATTAATTCATGTTTTTATTTAACCTATTGTTTTTAAAAGTCTAACTTTTATGTCATATTTCCAAAATATGTAACAATTATTATTTGTCTTAGAACTAGTTCATTTCAAAGTCTAGCTTTTGTGTCATGCTTCCAAAAGACATATAAATTCATGTTTGTCTTATACTTAGTGTGTTTCAAAGTCTAACTTTTATTTCATGTTTCTAAAAGACCTAGAAATTCCTTTTTGTCTTAGACCTATTGTGTTTCAAAGTCTATATTTTGTGTCATGTTTCTAAAAGACCTATCAATTCTCATTTATCTTAGACCTAGTGTGTGTGAAAGTCTAGCTTTTGGGTCATGTTTCCAAAATTATTAGTAATTCCCTTTTTTTATACCTAGTTTTGTGCTAAGTTTATATTTTATGTTGTGTTTCCAAATGACCTAGCATTTTACATTATGTTTTAGGCCTAGTTGTTTTAAGTCTAGCTTTGTGACCTATTACCAAAGTCCTAGCAACATTTTTCATATTTAGACCTAAACTATACTTTTTTGAAACACTTTTACTAATTTTAGCATTTAGATTTGTATTTTCACTTGATTGTTTGTGTAATACATTTGACATTAGACAATTTTTAAGACTAAGTCTATCACTGACTATTTTCGAGAAGTAGCTCCATTCCTAGACTATGTTTTTATACCAAGTTATTAGTCACTACAAAGTTTGGGCCATTTTAAATTCTGAACCCATTTTCAAAGTTTGAATAAATCTATACCTTCTTCACAAAATGTTACTCATTGATTTGGATATGTATTGTTAGGCTCATAGTATAACTATGTACAATCCAAGATATGATAATATGGTCACAAATGATAACTTTATTCAAGAACCCTATGATGATGATGTAGTTTGTGAGATGGATCATTATCCTCCTTATACTACTCAATCTAGGGAAAGAAGTCAAGATCCATTAGCACACTACTTGGTTAACATACCTCCGTATTCAAAATAAGACCAAGAGCAAACTATGTAACATCTTTCTAGCATACCAATGGTTGTAGAGAAAGTTAAATAATAACCATATTATGTTATTATGTCATTGACATATTACCCTTATTTGTTTTATCATCACTTGATTGAAAAAAAAGACAAGGTTTTATTCAAAATTTTGGAGGTAAGGGTCAAGTTTCCAATGTACTTCCCCTAAGGAGATTTACCTAGTCTAGACAAATTACCTCTAAACATACCTTATACCCAAAAAATTAAACATGCCTATATTATCTATCCGCAAGTGCTCATGTCAATGTCATATCAAGACCCCAATATCCTTTTAAAATGAAAGGGCCTCATGGAGTATCACTTTATAGAAATGTAATAAGCATATCAAAGCTATTTGAATCTAGCATGCAATTTTAATGGCATGGCCATGTCAAATGCTCCACTAATAGACTTAAATCCTTCCATAGGAGTGATAATTGAGTTAAAAAGTCAATATATTTTTTATATAGACAAATTTTCATAAATCACTTTAGTTGGTGACATGTACAATGTCCCATTTATTGAATATGTAGCTATAGATTATATGCAAAACAATGTGCTAAACATGGTGGATAACATGAAAGTGTCTTCCAATCTAGGCCAAAATGGTTTAAATAAACCAAAAAATAGTCTAAAAACCCAAATAACTTTATCTAAAATCACAAGTGGTTCACAATAGTAGGGTTAATGAATTCCTACTTCCTAGCCATAGTAGGTTACATCTAATCCTCAACCAACTATTTCATTAAGAACACAACCCCATGGATTAATTAATCAAGCACCAAATAGTGATTTGACTCAACAAAAAGTGAATTTTTTTATCTCACCTCAATAGGTGGTGACTAACATTCCACAAAAATAGACAAAATCTAATCTATGACTGCATCAGAGGTAGAACACTATGCCACCTCAATAGGGGCAACACATATTCCACCTAAATGGGTAGTGACAAACATACCTCTAAAGTCACAAACCAATATACCTTTACAATAAAAAATAATTTTTAATCAACATCAAGTTCATATTGGTAAAATATAAATGTCAAACATCCAATAAGCATCTATTTCACAATAAGTGTTTGCACAATAATGAGGTGCTAACATACATCAAATACCTATTAGGCAATAAATACCTTTTCATCAGCACATGTCATAGATCCAAAGATAATGCCTTGGTTCACAATAATAACCCTTTATTTATCTAGGTTTCAGTAGTCGATAGCAAGTCCCTACTCAAATTTTACAAGCATAGTATAGTTCCTAGAGCAATATTCTTCCATCCCAAAAACAATTCCCTCAAAACCAGGGATATATACCTATCCAAACTATAATATAGCCAAACAATGCATGCAATTTAAATAATCACATCCAAATCCATGGATTCATATTCATAGATAGTTAACCCATACAACCAACATTTTGCAACAAACCAAACATCCATTATGCCTTGGTCAAGGTAATCCACCTTTGACCACCTAGCCACCACCTTAGTCGAATGTACCATCTAGTTTATTGGCCCAATAATTATAACAAACAAAATATGTGATTACCACCATTCAAGTATGGATTTAGACCAACAAGTTCAAGTTAGACGACATGTGTTCATACCCATTCAACATGTAATTTATTCAAATACCATTTCCTCTAGGTTATGAACCACTAAAATTTGACAAATACAAGGGTAAAAGAGCCCCTAAGGCCCATTTGATAGAGTTCTTTGTTATTTTCTGACTAGAGGATTATAGTGACATTTACCTACTCCTTTTATTTCCTCAGAGTCTAGTAGAATAGGCCTTCGAATGGTTCCTCAAGTTACCCAAAAATTTAGTATATGATTTTGATGACCTCTCAGATAAATTTGTCCACCATTTCTCCTATAGTCTTAAGAATGAGATTTCATTAGTAGATTTGACTCAAGCCAAGTAGAAAGATAGTGAGAGATTTTCAAGTTATCTATAGATATGGAAAGTGATTTATAGTCACTTCACCCAAAGCTTATCAGATAAATGATTGGCCACTATGTTTACTAAAAAATTTCAACATGAGATATCTTATCATCTAGATCTTAAATGTGTATATAACTTCAAAGAGATCATTGAATTATACATTATTAATAAATGGATTGTCAATTTAATATCATCAAACCCAAACTAAGTAACAGGTCCAAGTCAAAACCCTAACCAAGTCTAAGCACAAGCATCTACACTAGTTCATTCTAGTAAATATAAAAAATATAAGCAATACAACCATAATAATATTTTTTTTGTAAATGGATCAATTGAGTCATGCCATGTCCAAATGATGCAAAAACCATATACTCAAACTATGTCACAAATGAATCTTACTCCTCATTAGTATCATATTTAGTAGTGTAAACTTACACAACAAGATAGACTATATTCACAAATTCAATAACCACCACCTTTGCAAACCCTTCCTTTAAGAAGAAGACCTACTACTCAAGTCTCTAGAAACCTTGGTGAACCTATAAAAATAGTGTTTATCAAGTTATCCATGGCTAATATGATTAGTTGGACAATTACAAATCGCTATCATGAGGGTATTCCATTTATATATTGGTATAGAGAGTATGATTTCTATGAGTACCATCATGTTTATGGACATGATGTACATCATTGTGTGTATTTCAAGTGCCTCATTGATAATTTGTTAGAAAATGGGAAGATTACATTGGATAATAGAGAAAATACATCTAATTAGAACCTAGTTATCTACCAAAACCCTTTTCCATAGCACAAAAATAGTAATCAACAACAATAATGGAGACCACAATAATAATAGTATCAACAAAAATAATAACAATGTCAACCAAATGGGAAGAACCAAGACCAAAATTATCCAAACAACCAATAAACTTACCATGTAGTTGCATATTCCTACAACATATTTGTAGGTCATATTATGGGAGGTCATGCTTTTACCATCATTATTAATCTTAGACCAAGTGCCAATAGACTAAGACCATTTCCAAACAATACCAATCAACCTACCTATGCCAGTAATCCTTCCTTGACCTTAGACCATAACTAAGCATAACAACAACCTAGGATTACTCTTTTAGGTCATTATATTGATAACTAATCCTTGTCACATGACCACAACCAAGTGCACCAATAATTGAGACTTATTCTATTTGGCCCATCTCCATCATTGTCATGTTATAACAGTCCTATATCTAATATCAATTTTGTAATTATAACTCAATGGTATAATATTACCATCATAATCCCACAACCTCCACCCAATAAACCAATACAACCCATTATGCTAGCTAGGAAAAATCCATTTACCATTTTTAATTAAAAACCATATGATATTATGGAACAACTTCAGAATATGCCCATACAAATTTCCATTTTAGATTTTCTCCATACATTTACTATCCACAAGAATATACTAACAAATCTCCTAGGCCAATCTCAAGTCCCAATGATATAACCCTAAATAGATTCAAAGCTTTGGTTAGACATCTATCCCTAGGATAATAGTTAACCTTTCACCAAAGTGATATGCCATTCCTTGGCCCTCTCCATAATAATCACCTATATAATGAAGTTAACATCATGTGGAAAAAATTCAAATGTGTCCTCATAGATAATGGATCAAGCTTGAATATTGTGTATTTGAAAATCATCAAGTATCTCCAATATAACCATCAATCTATAGCTAGAAATAATTACTATCAAATCTTATTATAATAAAGAATAGGAATCACAAGGTACCATATTCCTTTTATTTATCATTGGGCCCTTGACCCTTGATACACTTTACCATGTGTTAGAACTAGATTTATCATACAATTTTATCTTAAATAGACCTTGGATACATTAAATTCATGTAATCTCTTCGACATTGCACCAATCTCTTAAGTTATCACACTCAAGCATGGAGGTAACTATTAATGGATATTTGCATCCCTATGAACATTGTAAACATTTGGAGGCTGAATATGAAACTTAAAAATATCTATTTGGCCTAGATCTAGTGCCCAAGAAGGATAAAGGAAAATAAATACTAGTTGAATTATTAGAGGCCAATTGTATAGACTCTAATAACCTTTCTTTGTCTTCACTTATTCCTCCTATTGAAATGTCTAATAATTTTACCATCTTCGTCAATGGTCTAGGAAAGTATTTGACCCATGACACATTCCACATTTCCAAGCTTCCACAAAAATCCAAGTCCTATGGAAGACCTAAATCTAGGGCACCTTACATGGAATGGAAATGAAAAGGAAAATACATATTTTATGGTACATCACATGTTATTTTCACATCAGCCATTAGCTAATAAGTGGACCCACTTGCTAAGGATGAATTTTGGTTGTACAATGAAAAATTGGCCAATTTCTACAAAAGTTACAAATATCCCATCCCTAATAGGATTAGTGAGAACCAAGCCTATGAAGGTAGAGGCCTAGGTCAAAATAAATAGGGTACTCTTGAGCTGATTTATATGACTAGGTACAAAGAAACTTATGGTATTAGATTTAAACCACCTAGGTGAAACCCCACATATCTTATTCATGTTCTAATGCCAAAATATAGTGATGATGATGTTGGTAGTGAATTATATTATGATAATATAATTTATCAAAACCTTATCAGTACCAACCTATTTGAAACCCATGCCATTTGTACCGTTACCCTAGTAATCTGATAGAATCCACTTCCCTTTTATTATCTTCAACATATAAACTAGGACAAAAAATAATCCATAGTGCCTATAGATAATTTTGAGTATGATGAGGCCTTTTTTAATTTTATAGGCCTAAGATATAATGTTAAGTTATGAGACCACAAACAAGGGTTCTATATCAAACAAAATCCTGTAACCTATTTTAGAGAATGGGTGAACACCCTTAGCCAAAAATTTAAAAAATAAAACATTGAGGTCCCAAAGTGAAAACCTATTTGAGGTGCTTTTGGATGAGTTTAAAAGTAAAGAGAAAGGCTAGTATTTTGGTTAAAACCTATTTTAGGTGCCATTAGATGGGGGTGTTTACCTTTTCTTCAATGAAGCTCAAGACACCCAATGATGAACTTATTTTTGAGTCTAAGTTTAGTTTAGCAAAATAGCATGTCATTGATTGAATTTCCTAGGAATATCCTAGAATATTTTTGACATGGGCATCATTGCCATTAGGAGATTTAGATTATTCCTATTTAGGAGATCTTGAATAACTAGTCTAACAAGAGGATTTTTCCATTATAAGATAATTAACATCATTTCCAACCATTCTATAAGATGGCTCAACTCTCTTAGTAGAAGATACTACAAAATTCAACATTGGGACTTTAGATGACCCAAAACGGATGAAATTAGGCATGTCCTTCATGAAGGAGGAGTGTGAATTTCTTACATCCCTTTTAAAATATTTTATTAACAATTTTTTATAAGCCTATTTTGACATGTCAAGTTTATACCTTGCCTTTGTTGTACACCACCTTGTTGTATATCCTGATGCCAAACCTATGAAATATAACTTGGGAAAGATGCATCCTCATATTGTTATATTTGTTTAAAAAATGTTGGAAAAAATATTTGAATTTAGATTCATCCAATGGATTGAGTATTCAAAGTGGATCTCAAATGTTATGTCTATTAGTAAGAAGCTATAAGGAATCAAAATCTAAACTAATTTTAGAGACATAAATAATCCTTACCCCATGGATAACTTTCCTCTATCAAATATTGACATGATAGTTGTCTCTATAGTGGGTTATGAAATTATTTCACTTATGGATGGATTTTTAGGGTAAAATCATATTAGGATCACACTAGAAGACCAACACAAGACATTATTCACCACTCCTTTGGGAACATTTTGTTATCAAGTTATGTTGTTTAGCCTTAATAATGCTAGGACCACATACCAAATATCCATGACCATCATATTTCATGATATGATGCATTATATTATTGAATACTATGCTGATGACATATTGGTAAAATCAAACACTTGTGTTGATCATCCAACTACATTATGAAGAATATTTGAGAGTCTTCATGAATATAAGGTTATACTTAATCCCAAGAAGTAAATCTTTGGTGTCACTTTAGGAAGATTATTAGACTTCATCATCTCTCATCAAGGTATTGAATTTGATCTTACCATTGTAAAATACATTATTGAGATTCCACCACCTTCCAATTTGAAGCATCTCCATAGTTTGTAGGGAAAAATCTATTATATTAGATGCTTCATTTTGCATTTGGATGAAAAATGCCACCCCTTCACTCATTTACTAAATAAAGGTGTTAAATTTAATTGGGATAAAGACTTTCATAAAGACTTTCAACACCTTAAGGATTATCTTGCCAATATGATTATTTTGTTACCACCAATGATAGGAAAGCCATTTTTATTGTACCTATTTTCCATAGATAAATCCCTGGGGGAACTTCTAGCTGAACATAATGACAATGGAAAAGAGCATTTTGTGTACTATCTAAGATTACATTGATTATATATGAACACAACTATATGATTATAGAAAAATATTATTTAGCTATGGTCTTTGTAGCCTATAAGTTGTGGTATTACATGCTTAACAATAAAACCATAGTTATTTCCAAAGTAGATCTACTTAAGTATCTACTACTATCAAAGATAACTTTACAAGGATACTTGGATAAATGGATCATGTATCCAAATTAATTTCAAATAAGTTTTCTAAAACTCCCCTTATAGATACTGACTCACTCACTTTCCAATTCTCAAATGAGTACATCATACCATCATAGAAACACCTCCTGAGGAGTAGCACTGAAAGTTGTATTCTGATGGATCATTCACATTGCATGGATTAGGGGTATGACTATTATTTATTACACCATAGGGGGATATTATTCCCAAACCATTCCATATTACCTTCCCTTATATCATCCAAATATTGAAGTAGATGTAGCTGCTTATGTCAAAAGTTGTGACAAATGTCAAAAACATGCTGATTTAATTTATGCCCTAACCAAAACACTAAAATAAATGTTTAGACCATGGTAATTTAAAATTTTGGGACTCAATATCATTTTTAAGATTAACCCTACCTCATCTAATATCCATAAACACATCCTTACCACTAATGAATATTTCACTAAGTGGGTTAAAGCTATACCCATCACTTACATAACTAGAAAAAAAATTTACAAAATCATATTCAACAATATCATATGCTGATATGGTATCCCATCTGATATTATATCTGATAATGGTGGATCATTTAAAACAAGGATGTCAAAGCAATCCACATTAAGTATAACATCACTCAAAAAAATTATACTGCATATTATCGAAAAGGTAGTGGCCAAATAGAGGCATAAAATAAAACCATTGTCAACATCCTTAAAAATATTGTCAATGATGTTGGTCATGATTGGAACCTCCAAATATTATATACCCTTTTGTAATATCACACTAATTACTATAATCTAACTAGATCCTTTCCATATTCCCTAGTCTATGGCATTGAGGCCATTCTTCCCACTAAAGTCAAGTTACCTTCTCTATTTATCTTATTGAAACACATCTTGGATGATGAATATTATAGAGTATATCTCTTATAATATCTAGAGTTACTTGATGAAAAATCCATGGCCATTGTCAATAGCCTTCAAGCATACCAAAATAGACTACATGGATAATATAACCAGTGGGGTTAAACATAGAGAGTTTGAGATTGGGGATCTTGTTCTCAAATAAACCAAAAGAACACCATGACCAAGAAGAATAAGGACAAGTTAAAACTAAATTAGATAGGACAATATATCATTATTACTAATTATGGATTTGGATCATACATGCTCACTACACCAAATGAATATGAACTTGATGAGCTCATGAACATAATACACTTCAATCATTATTTCGATTAAGGGACCTAAAGTTTTGTATATGAGAATTTTTTACATTGTACCATATAATAATCTTATTTATACCATACCTTCACTAAATACCAAATTTGTTTTTACCCTTCCTATGCACCCCTTTTGACCTTGCTTATGATCTATTGGTTCTTTAGGCACCTTTAGCAATAGGATTTAGATCAAGTTTTAGAATTTGATTTAGTATTCTATAAAATGGTAGTATATTTGAACAATATTATAGTTGGTTTGGTAATTATATTCTCCATTATTGTCATGTTCTATTTAATTTTTAGTATTACTAGTTCTAACTACCTTTGGGCAGATTTGTATCATTGAGCTATACAATTATTTCCTAATTATAACCACATATGGGACAATTAGGATCAACATCTTTACCTTATTTTTTCCATCACCCTACCATTCCTGTATTATACTATGCCATTTGCCTAATTTCATGAACTTGTTGCTACCTAGTCAGATTCCTCCACTATGAAGATAAAACTATAGTGACTTGAGGTCCTAATGGGACTATGTAGGCCTCAATCTATTTATATTAAGGAAAACTCAATCACCCCCTTTCCCACGATCTCACCATTTTTTGAGCAATTTAATTTTTAATTCCCTTGCCATTTTCTAGGCAAACAGTCATATTCTTGCCATTCTACGAGTTGAACAGTGTAGTATCTCATCATTATCGATCGAGTTAAGATGCATATAATATTTCAAAAACATTTTAAAAATATTTAACAAATCCTAAAATCCTAAATCATGAAATTTGGCTTAGAATTTCCATGGGAGATATAAAGTCATTAAAATTTCTAGGTTGGGCCTTCTTATTTGTTAAATTTATTTCTAGACCACCTTGGTCTTTTTCCTCCCATTTCTAGGAGAAGTACATGAGTCTAAGGTCTGAAATGGATAGATGAGTAGAACTTAGATACATGGGGTATCTTAGGTTATTTTAGTTGCACCTTCCTTTATTTTTTGACTACTTATTTGTCTTAAAGATCCTAGGACCCCTAATTATCTTATAAATAACCACTTGTCATTTAGTTTACCCATATTTCTTGGCCTTTGGCATTACACTCTAATTATTTTGAGAGTTATTTTTATTCATATTATGTATTTGACTTTGATACACTAATTACCACTAGGATTCATCTTACACTCTCTCCATTGTTATGAGTGTTCTCTATTTCAAATGCTCTCACTATTTTATGATACCATTCCCATATCATCTTTTTCTTTTATCCCATATCCTAAGATGACTACATTTGACCTGAATTTCATGTTGGATCTTCTATGCAAGGAACTATGTATGTATAATACACTTGCCTAGTGCATCTAGAGTCATCTCGACTACCCTTTCCCTTTATTTTATTCCCCCCATTTTGTCTATTTTTTTTCATTGTCTCCTATAGCCTAGGGGTAATATCTAATATCTTTTTTGTGTTTTTACTTCCCTATAGCCTAGGGGTAACTATTGTCATTTGAAACATGCACCCATGGATGTTTTATGGTGTGGGTCAAGCTTTGATATGGTGTACTAAGCATGAAATCCTTAGATTGAAGTATTATCACTCAACTTTGTGTGCAAGTATCAATTGTCTCATCACAACAATGGGAATTTCCTAAAGGCATGGAACATTTTCACTCCTTGGGAAGAGCCATCAGAGTAGGCCAAATTCCTTTTATTCTAAGTTCACCTAGTTTAAGACTAATGTCTAGTCCTAAAGAGTGGAAAATTAAGTCTACCATAAGTATAAACCTAAGATTTTTTAGGGAAAAGGGAGGGAGAAGGTAAGATATTGCTAAAAATAAAAGAGGAGATGTGCCCAGAATAAAGCGAGCACTCCTACTATCATAAAAAAAATAAAAACTTTTAAAAACAAGATGTCTCTACATAGATACTATCAAGGACACTCTGAATGCATAAATATTTTATATAGAGTCATGGGAATAGAATGAAACATTGATAGGGATGAAGATTATCCATAGATAATGCCTACACAAACCTAAATGCACATAGAATATGACCTACAAATGATTTCTAAGTTTAATGAGGAGGTGATAAGAATGGACAAAAATGAGAGGGGTGAACATTACCCATATATAAGGATCACTACACATAAATAACACATAGGACATTAGAATAATTGAAGGAGGTGAACTTAATTATCATTGATATGTAAAATTTATCTAATATATGTACTCTTAAAGGGAAAATTTTAGTAGCATGAAGTTGCTAAAATGTGTCAACCCTTTTACATGTGAATAACCATGCTTTTATAGTGAAAAATCCTATTTTACAATAAAGTGCCACTAGGGGTGGTAGGTTCAATCTTTAATTCCTTTGCAGTGTTATGGCCATGCCCTTAAATTCTATTTGGTAGATCAGATCTAGAGTTGGTGGCAAGATTTTTTTAGGGTACACATGTGCATATAAGAATGAAAGATTTCCTTGATAAGGTTAAAGGGTGGTATTCATTGATATTATGATGTTTGACATCAAATTTTACATTTACTGGCACTAACATGTCCCAAACCTCATTTAACTACCTCCAATTACCTCTTTATTTCTCCCCACCACTTGTCACTTATTGCACTAAACTCCTTTTTGGATTTCCACATCATCACTATACATGGTGTGAAACTTAGTGTGTGCTCCTTTCTTTGTATGTTATCTGTGCACAAAGTTTGTGTGCACACACTTGATTTGTAATTATTCTTGCACCAAGGTGCACATTAGAGTCCCTTGAAACTATGTGTGTGTGGAAGAGGTAGCACATGGTTTCAATATTACATCCTATGATATTTAAGGGTGAAAGAGTAGGATACTTAACTCTGTCATGAAACTATGTTAGATGATTATGGGTAATCTCTTGAATAAGAGTGTGCATGAAGACTGAAGGTCTTAAGTACACCTTCTTTGCTTGACCATCTAGAACCTAGGGACCTATATCCTTGGACCTGTGCACCCTTTAGATTACATGTTGAAGGATTCTATGCTATAATTCTCATTAATTAACTATAGCATGCATGATCCATCATTCTATTATTACATAGACATGTGCTTTATTTCCTAGGCAAGGGCACAAATAAAGAGCATTCATGCACATATTCCTTGAGCACCTAGGATTTTTTAGGCATGTAACTCTTTTTATGGTCTCAACAAGTCTTGTCCCTATTAGAGGTGACTTGGAAAGTCAACACTTATGGTGACATCTATAGGCCACTTTATTTTTAACTAAAGATCTGGTAGCCTTAAGTTATCCATTAGTCATGGAGTCATAAAAGTTATAACATGTCTGGCTTGCACTTGAATAAGCTAAGCTGAGTCTTATCCTCAACAAAGCAAAAGGGATAAGAACAAATAATAGTTTTGTGAAATACACTTAAAGAAAATAAAAATAAACTTAGACCATACAATGTGCATGTAGGTACTTATGAGAATGAAATGTGAGTTAATATAATCTACTATATATAACCTACAATAATGCACCTTCAACCTCCTAGGTCAAAATGGAAGCCTCTTAAATATTTTACATTATACACTATCCTATTATTGATATGTCATGGGCGGAGTTGGGAGAGTATCTATTTATTATGGAGGCATACCCTAGTTACTTCTAAAGAGTTCTTAAAGGAGATAATCTTCCTAGACTCCCTCTCAATGAATGAATTCACCATATTGTACATAAGATTCCTTCTTATATGGTTGATGTATTCAAAGTTAAGCCAATACCTCCAAAATTTATCAATGCCTAGCTATCCTCTCTACTTAGACCAAGCCTTTTCAAGTTTGAGAGGCCTATGATTGATAATTGGGAAGCTCATGAGCTCAATGTGTTTCCCTTTCTCATTTCACAACTACTACCCCAAGTCCATTACCCATTTTGAAAACACATTTGTGATATGCCTAAGTGCATGAGGATTGATATCACTCATTACCATAGCTTCTTTTGCATTTCCATTTTTTTCCTTAGGCTCGATTGCTTGGAATTTATCCCCTAATTCAAATAAGTCTTTTAATGACTCATTTGTTCTTAGATGTGCATTTATATCCCTGTAGGCCTCCACCATTTTTAAGGTTATGAATTCATATATGTACGCACCTTACCTTTCTATGATAGGTGATCAAAACTATAAATTGGTGTAGAATTGGTCAAAAGTGTGCTCTTAAGTGGATGCCATTTTGTCATCTAGAATCAAGAAAAATTCCTCTATCTCATCCCAAATCAAGAGTCCTCCTCTTGTGCTTGCGATTTTACCTATGGGCTCACTTTGGGGTGATCATAGTTATTGTATTTAAGTGTACACTCATCTTGAAGGTTTGATCTTTATTTGAGTTCTTCCTCTATAGTATTAAATGGTAACCCATTTACCCAAGAGAGGTATGGCCCAAGATTTTGGATGCATTTTAGAGTAGCATAGATTAACTATTCCTTATTAAAATCCTCATCATATACCACCACTTTATTCATTCACTCACCAACATACAAATCTATCTGATTGTGTCCATCTTCTTATTGTATTAAGGTTGATTTTTACAATGTGTTAGCATAGAGGGGATTACTTTTGATGATATAGTCTTCACTTCAGGCACCTTCTTCTTCTTTTGTGCAAGACTCATCTATGATCTATGTGATGGGACCTCCCTTGACAAGGGAGATGTTGGGTGTGCAAGGAATCTCAACAATCACATTAGGAGTGGTCTTGACTAGGTTAAACATTCTAAATTCATATTATCAGGTCTAAGAGGGTTCTCATGACTTCACTTGAGGCTCTTGAAGAAGGATGGGTTCTTGAACTAGGATAGGTGCAAGATTTTTGAAGCTTGGTACTTGGAAAATAGGGGATTTACTTAGAGGCACAAAGGATTTATCTTACCTAGATCTAGGTAATTTGAGTGCATAAACCTTCTACCCCACATGTTGGCTTGTAATCATAGGGGGAACTTGCCTAAATCTAGGAAAGGAAGGATTGGAGATAATTGGTTGTGCTTCAATTCTCTACATACATGAAAATAACTAACTAATTTACTCTTCTTTGGTTGTGATCCATATATCCAAGCATTCCTTCTCAAATCTTCACTACTCCATCATCTCCCATTATTCGATGTAAACTTGATGAGTAAGCTCTTCTTATCACTTATCATACCTTTATTCTCTTTCAAACTCCCTCATCTATCTCTATAAATTTATATGTATACCATTGATGATTTTTTAGGGCTGAATAGGAGGGTAATAATGCAAATTGAGAGAAATGTAGCTTACATATGGCTGATTAGAAACATAAGTAGGTTTCTATAGGTGTTGAACTAGGGAAAGGCTATGGTGCTATCATGAGCTTGATATAAGAAATGATAAGATGTGACATCAATATTTGCTTGCAATAAGGGGTTAGAAGGACATAGTATTAAGCACTCAAATTGATTAAGCCAATAAATTAAAACATTTATAAAAAAAATTGAGAACAAGGTGTCTCCATAGATATTCCATTAAGGACACTCTAAATGCATAAGTATTTCATATATATAGGTATGGTAACACAATGTAGAGTTGAGAGGTTCAAAGGTTATTCATAGACCATGCCTATGCAAACTTGAGTGTGCATAGAATATGACCTACAAGTGAGTTTCAAGTTTAATGAAGAGGCATTGAGAATGGAAAAATATGAGAGGGGTGAACATTACCCACAAACAAGGATCAATAGACATAAATAACACATATAACATTAGAAGAATGGAAGGAGGTGAACTTAATTCTCATTAATATGAAAGATTTATCCAATACAAGTGCTCCTGGAGGGTAAATTTTAGTATTTTGAGGTTACTAAAATGTGTCAACCCTTTTACACATGAAGAAATAGGATTTTATAGTGAACAAGCTTGTTTTAAAATAAATGTGTTACTTAGGGTGGTAGGTATAATATTTAATTCCTTTGTGGCACCATGACCATGCCCTTGATTTTATCTAGTAGATTAGATCTAGAGTTGGTGGAAAGATTATATTAGGGAACATGTATGTATATAATAATGGAACATTTCCTTAACAATGTCAAAGGGTGGCATGCACTCATATTCCAACATTTGACATCCATTTCTACATTTACTAGCACTGACACGTCTTTAGCCTTGCTCAAATACCTCCAACTACCTCTTTATTTCTCCCTACCACTTGATACCTACTATATTAACCTCCTTTTTGGATTTCCATGTCATCACTATTCATATTTGGTACATGTTCCTTTCTTTATATGTTATATGCATGTAGATTTTGTGCATATACCCCTGATTTGGATGTACTCTTACACCAAGGTGCATGTGATAGTTAATTGAAACAATGAGTTTATAAAAGAGGTAGTACATGGATTTAAGATTACATCTTATGATATTTAAGGGTGTGAGAGTTAGATATTTCACTATAGCATAGAACTATGTTTAATGATTATGTGAAAACTCTTGAATAAGAGTGTTCACAAAGACTTAAGGTCTTAAGCACACCTTCTTTGCTTGACCATCTAGAACATGGGGGATTATAGCCTTAGATTTTTGTGCCCTTTGGATTGTATATCCTAAATTATATTGTGCATCAAGGAATTATAATAGGAATGAGCCAACATTCTATTTCTATGTAGACATGTGCTTGATTTCTTATTTGTGGAAATGAATAGGGAGTGTTCGTGCACATTTTCCTTGAGCACCTAGGACTTTGTAGCTGTGAAACTCTTCTTGTGGTCTCGACAAATCCTATACCTATTGGAGGTGACTTGGAAAGTAAAAAAAAAACTTATTCCATTGTTCTTATGTTGTTATACCCATGTCATTTCTGCCTAGTTTAGGGGTCACCCTATAATAAGGAGTAACACCTTTATTATACATGCACAAAGAAATGTTTTTTGTTTGACCTAAAATTATGATTAACCATTGTTTGTGTTTTTTTCATTTTTTTCTCATTATTTTTTTTGTTTCAGTTTATTAGTGTTTTGTTTATTAGTGCTTTTTTGTTTATTTCTTGTTTATTTGACTTCATTATTGTGCCTTAACTTAGTTTATATGTGTTCATCAGGTGATTCCATGTGAATATACTTAAGTCCATTCATATTCATATGTCAACATTATCATCATTATTTTTATCATCGGTGCATTATTTTCACCTTTTTATTAGATTATGTGTTAGTCCTTATGGATATTATAGTCAACTTATCACAGTGTTTTATATCATGGTTCTTACCATCATTTGCTACAAAAAAATCAGCTCAAGGGAAATTAAAAGTAATAATGTCATGGTACTTCTCATTGGTCAACTAAAAAATTCCTAGTTTATCCAGTAATTTACCAGATATAGAGTAATTAAATCATTAAATAATTTTAAGCCTTGCTACTTAGGATGTGCATCTCCATACTAGCAGGTATCTTAAATTCATGCCTATCCTCTATACCAACTTGCTCTTACTCCATGAATATGAATTCTATATATAAGCCCCATTTTTTAATTTTCTATATTGTCCCAAACTACCATGCCAATGATTATAACTAACTTTGGGAAAATCATTGTGTTTTAATCTATCTAGATGTTAATTATTATAACTACCTTTGGGCAAATCATTATCCTTAACTTACCCTACTAAGGCATGTTTTCGTTGTGCTAATGATTATAATTTCCTTTAGGAAAATCATTATCTCTATGAACCCAACTAGGGCATGTTTTCATTTTGATAATGATTATAACTATCTTTAGACAAATCATTATCTTTTTATCTTGATATGTCAATGATTATAACCACTTTTGGGGAAATAATCCTTTTTATCTACCCAACGAAGGCATCTCACTATGTCATTGGTTCTAACATCCTTTTGGAAAATATGTATTTTCCACCCCCTTTACCTTTTGGTCCCATCATTTTATTTCTTTTGAGGGACCAATCATTAACCTTCTTTGCCCCTGTTCCTTTGAGGGGGTATTCAGGGCTCATCCATTGTATATAGGGGATTTAGGTATCAAAGACATTTTCATTATTTTAGAAGAAGTTATTATTATTATAGCTTGTAATGACTTCCCAAATAGGGTAAAATTGTAGACACCTCATTATTACCATAATTGGATTCTGACTAGACTTAAGAATGATTTCTACCAAATAATGTAAATTAATCCTAAGAATCACTGAAATTCCTAATTTCATATACACATCATTAATTTGTGATTAAAATAATGTTGATGCATCCCTATTTATGTTATTATCTTGTATTCAATAATAACTTCTCAAATACTCACCCCTACTCACCTTGTGACCTAATAACTAGTAGTTTGGCCTATAAACCCATTAAACAGGGCACTTGAATAATTCCTAAAAGAGATAAAATTCTAATAAAAAAGAATCAAATAATTAAACCATATTAAATTATTATATAGTTAATCTATTTATAATTAATTAATATATAAAAATATAAATTCAAAATATCAAGCTTCTTCATCATTTCTTTTGTGAGTTGTCAAGCTCTCACAAAATATATAACAAATATCTAATTTTGTGAGACATGTTTATTAATTAAAATCCATATTCACATGTCACCTCCTTAACTCAATTAGGGTTAGAATAAACTCACCTAGGGTTGGTTTGAACTTAACTATGCTTAATCTTAACCTAATTCAACTTGGGTGAGAGTTAGCTTTGGAGGCTATAAATAGAAGGCCTCACCCATTGATCTTTATGATTTTCTAGTTCCATTTTATTAGGCCAAAATACCTCCATAAATATTCATATTAGTTTTACCATGGAAATTTATTAATCCAATCCAATCTAAGCCAATCAACATTACTAAGGTGCTAAGGATAGGTGGAGAAATGGAACTTCATTGTCAAAGATTTCTTGAGCACATAGCCAATTAAGACAACTCAACAAGTGGTTTTGGAGATACAAGGAAGGTAAAAGGAAGATTTTTCTTGTTTTATAGTTGTTTTTTTATTATGTTCTTATTACCTATGCTCTCTATAGTGTCTAGGATATAGGTATTAGTGTTTAGTATGTTTGTTTTGATTTGAGTTTTTTGAATAACACTATACTAATCTCGTCTCTATGGATTCCTTGTTCACAATCACATCATGGAATTTGAATAAAGGCCTTGAAAACCTCTCCTTTTCCTTTATGTAATAATATATCCCTTATTATATGTTTAACAAATCTATTATTGGCCATGACCTAATATAACAAAATGTTGTTAAGTGAATTATTAGTTAATTACTTTCTCTAAGCTTGGATATTACTGAGGAGGATAAGTTTTAGATTTATCTTATTTCACTTGAACACATTCTAGTGAACCTGACATGTATCTAACCCTTGTAGATTTTTAAGTTTCATTTACTGTCAACTAAATCAACTCTATTGACCTAGTTATTCTATGCATAGGTTTCTAAACTTCATCGAGCTTGTCAACCTAGTTCAACTCTCTGTCCATAGGTTTTTCTACTACATCAAGTTTGTCGACCTAGTTTAATTAGCTATTTGTAGGTTTTAGAACTAGCTTGAGCCTATAGACTCAATTATAACCTTCTTAAATGGACTTTTTAGTCTTAAATAACTAGATCAAACCTATCAACCTAATTTAATTTTTTGCCTTCAATATTTAACTAAATCAACCTGCTTGACTCTTCTCTTTTTGGTACTTTTTTATAACTATATCAATATCATTAACTTAGTTTTATTTTACATTATTTTATAGTTTTATTTATACTTGTTCAACCAAATCAAATCTATTTAATAATTCTATTTTTTACCTTTGTGGGTTCAAAAATTTGCCTAACAAACCAATTCAAAATAATAAATCAACATCTTCAAGAAAACTACTACACCAACCCAGTTGATTCTATCCTATTTAATATGTTCAATCTAAGTAGCATAGTACTTTAAATTTATCAAAAAATTAAGAAAATTTAGGTTCCTACCTTTTAGTCAAAATTTAAATTATAGTAATATTTTTACGAATTTTTAAATTATATAAATTTTTACCTATATAATCAACTAGCTCGACTGGCTCAACCTAGTTCTATGCCTATTTTTTGCCCAAAAAACTAATTCAACTTTCTTGATTGTGTTTATTATAAAATTTATTTTTAAACACAATTAGTTGATCAACACAAAGCTATTATGATCTATCTATCAGGGGATCTACAGCTCTACCAATTAGAGCACAATTGATTACTTTCTTATATGCAATTAAACATGAAATTATACCAGAATGATAAAGTAGCTAGAAACTTGAGACAACAAAGAATTTGAGAGATAATACACACTCTTGTATTAAATACTACTAGAAGAAAATACAATAAGGAAGATGCCACTTCTTCCTCCACCTCAAAGGCTTGCCACACCTCAAGACCTTCTTCCCTCTCTCTCTTGCTCAACACAACAAATCTAAAGCCTGAGTTGCTATCCCTCCTTGAATGCTTCAGCTGATCTCCTTGACCTTACACCTATAGATCTCCTTGACCTTGCTAGTTTCAATGCTTTTACTTGCCTTAGAATAATTATGATACATGCCTTATGGGTCTTTAAATAGGATTCCATGCTTACAAAAATAGAACTCTAGTTACAATAATTAGACATGCAGCTCGTGACTATAATTAGTCGCTTGACATGCAAACACTCGCTTCACTTAACTGACTATTTGTCAACATCAGTTCTAAAAATACACAGGCGACTGATGCCGGTCCCTACTAGTCTGGTGTTGCCGACGTCGGCTGACTCCCTGCCGTCGCTGGTCTCCTTCTCCACTGCATTTGACCGACGTCGGTCATACTACTGACGCTGGTGGCTCTGGTTCTTCAGCATCCTCTTCTTGTGTCTGCAAACAGTTGAAGCTTTTAGCTCCACACCACAACAATCTCCCACTTGGAGATAAATAGTTATAACTTGTACCTGTACCTGTACACCATCTATTTTGTTCTTTAAGCTCTGTATCCCTCTTCAATGTCACTCTTGAAGACCAACCACCACACAAACCTGTGATGCAATCCCTGTATCTTATGCCACAAGAATTTTGCTGCTCCCAAATTCTCCATGACATACTTTTGAACCAACTCTACCCTTAGCTCAGAAAACTCCCTGTATATGAAACCTACAACAAGTAACACAATACAGTAATAGGATAATCTAACTAATATTATCCAACCTGGTAAAGATAAAATACAATGGTCAAACCTCCATTGTTCTGCAGCCTAATCAAGACCATATACCATAGCCTTCTGTCTCATGTGTCCATCCACTCTCTTCTCTAAAACGGGAATCCATCCCTCTATCCAGTGCTTCCTTCCAGCTGACAACACTACCAACAAATACCTATTTGGTTCTCCAAGGACTCACACTCCTCGTCCATGCCAAGCTCCCACTGTTTCTAGATTCTACCTGCATTGCTTCTTCCATCTTCCTAGTTCATGACTATCAATAAGAAATATAAAGAAGGTGAACAATGAATATGAGGTTCACATACCTTTCTTGACCTCCACATGGGTGTTTGAGACTTAGTAATTCACCCAACATCCGTTCCAGTGACCAATCTAGGCCATCTCCCAGTCTGCTCCCGAACGATGTCGATTCCCTGCACTAACCCTGACTGCCGATGTCATTTCCCTAGCTGACACCAGTGTCCCTCCTACCGATGTCAGTCCTTATGACTGACATCAGACTTCTCCTATCCGACCTACCGACCCTGCTAGTCTGCACATGACTGATGTCAGTATCTAGATGATTGACGTCGATGCCAAGCGACCGACATCGGTGTCTGTGTGTTCCTGTAAGTGATGAAATTTTCATCCGCGAGCTCTTCTTGGATCAAACCTCTATCCATGCTACCTTGCTCAGATTTATTCAGCCCCTATGACTGATCTCTGTCCTTCATCTCCTCCATAAACACCAAGGCTTCTTTGTTCCTGTCAAAAGCATCAAATTTCCTCTTTCTGTAATGAACTCTATCAATGCTTTCCAAATTTGAACACATACCTTTTGGATCAAGAACTTCCATTCCCTTCCTATTCTTATGACCAAGCCTATTAGGCCACATCTTTGAATCTACACCAGAAGTGGAATCAGTAATATAAGTAGACAGATAAAGAGTATCTACTTTCTTACCTCTTGCTAGAACAAGTGCTCCCTTGGTAACCTTCCAAGAATCCGTTGTGAGGGTTATTGTGCATCCCTCATCTCCCAACCTTCCTACAAAAATCAGACTCTACTTCAGAATTGGAACATGCATGACCTCTTTCAACACCCACATGTTGTCAATCTACAATCTCAGCTGCACTTTCCCTTTGCCAACTATCTGACAAGGCGTACCATCCCCTAAATAGAACACTCCAAAATCTCCCTGTTCATACTCATAGAACAAATATCTGTTTGGGGATGCATGAAAAGATGAACCAAAATCTAAAATCCATGATCCTACTTGACTATCTGAAGAAAGTATGAGAGCATCCTGCATCACAATATTTGTATCCTTTGCTTCTTCCATACCTGCATGTTGATTCTCTTTATCTCTCAACCAACACTCCTTCTTTGTGTGTCCTTT
This sequence comes from Torreya grandis, assembly GCA_037957365.1. NCBI lineage: Eukaryota > Viridiplantae > Streptophyta > Pinopsida > Cupressales > Taxaceae > Torreya > Torreya grandis. The sequence goes on from JARHVA010005895.1 coordinate 202,052, forward strand.
CTTTCCACAAAACTAGCAGGTAATACCTTTGGACTCAGATCTCCTTCCCGACCTTGATTTCCCTTGCTCAACCTTCTCCCTTTGCCATCCCCTGCTTTCTGCACTTAGAGCATTCCCTGATGATTCACCTATGCTTCTCCTACGTATTTCTTCATTCAAGATCACACTCACAACATCATCAATTTTTAAGATTTTAGAAGCAGATCCAGAATTACTTACTGCCATAACCATACCGTCCCAACTTTCAGGCAAAGAACATAAAATCAAGAGAGCCTTTACCTCATCATCAAAAATAATATTAACTGAAGCTAGGTGGTTTACCAAACCATGGAAATCACTGAGATGAGTATGTACTGATCCACCTTCCTACATTTGCAAAGTAAATAGCTACTTCATAAGATATACCTTATTAGAAGCTGAGGGCTTTTCGTATAAATTTTCCAAGGACTTTATCAACTCTTCCATTGTCTTGCACTATGATAAGCTATAAATCACAGATGATGCAAAGCTCAACCTTATGGAACCTAGAGCCTTCTGATCAAGAACATTCCATTCTTCATCCTTCATATTTGTGGGCTTGCATGGAACCCCACCCAACGGTAAGTACAAATCCTTCTGATACAGATAGTCCTCAATCTACATCCTCCAATGTTGATAATTCTTGCCGTTAAACTTCTCCATTTGTAGCATACTTTCTTCTGCCATTGCTAAACTCCCACTCAATTAGAAAACCCTATGAATGACCTATAATCAGAAACAATACCCTGCTTCCTGTAAACCGTAGCTCTGATACCACTTGTCAGGGGATCTATAGCTCTACCAATTAGAGCATAATTGATTACTTTCTTATATGCAATTAAACACGGAATTATACCAGAATGATAAAGTAGCTAGAAACTTGAGACAACAAAGAATTTGAGAGATAATACACACTCTTGTATTAAATACTACTAGAAGAAAATACAATAAGGAAGATGCCACTTCTTCCTCCACCTCAAAGGCTTGCCACACCTCAAGACCTTCTTCCCTCTCTCTCTTGCTCAACACAACAACTCTAAAGCCTGAGTTGCTATCCCTCCTTGAATGCTTCAGTTAATCTCCTTGACCTTACACCTGTAGATCTTCTTGACCTTGCTAGCTTCAATGCTTTTACTTGCCTTAGAATAATTACGATACATGCCTTATGGGTCTTTAAATAAGATTCCATGCTTACAAAAATAGAACTCTAGTTACAATAATTAGACATGCAGCTCATGACTATAATTAGTCACTTGACATGCAAACACTCGCTTCACTTAACTGACTGTTCATCAATAGTAGTTCTGAAAATATACAGGCGACCGACGCCGGTCCCTGCTAGTCTGGTGCTGCCGATGTCGGCGACTCCCTCTCATCGCCGGTCTCCTTCTCCACTGCATCTGACTGACATCAGTCATACTACCGATGCTAGTGGCTCTGGTTCTTCAGCATCCTCTTCTTGTGTCTGCAAACAGTTGAAGCTTTTAGCTCCACACCACAACACTATTTGTTTAGCTTGGTTGACTAGTTTGACCTTGTTTTGTTTGTTTTACTTCTTATTTCAAATAAAGGTAATTAACCTACATTAATAGTAATTAAAATCACTTTAATTTTGAGTTAATTACATTTTTATTTAATTTTTAGAAATTATAAATTAGATTTCAAAACATTTATTTTCATTTTGTTTGGCTTTCCCTCAAAACTATGTATCGACAATTTTTAAACTACTTAGCTACTATTATGAAGTGTTACATGATACTCTGTTTATAGTCCTTGTCTATCATTTAGATATAGTGTGGTATTAGGGGCTTGACCTAATACTCATAAGCCATAGTAAATATCTAAACATGGTTTTTAGTTTCCATGTACCTCATGATATTTTAGGAATGCCTAGGAACTCTCTCTTTATTGAACCTTAAGAATCCATCCATCCATTTGATTATATGGTGCATCAATTAATGATTAGCATTGAGAATATACTTCCTACTTACCCTTTAAATTTTTTTAATAGGTTATGGTAATGTTACTTCCTCTACAGTCATTTCTCTAGAACATTAGGCCAACACTATCCAAAAGACACATATGTATCTTTAGAACCCTACACTTTCAATCAAAACCTTTAGTAAAACTTTTCAATTTTATTTTCAAAAAATTATTTATCTTCTAAATTACATTTTTTTTTACTTATTATTTATTATTCCATGTTGTATTACAAACTTATATTAACCAACATATATAAAATTTTTGTGTTGTGTGCTCCAAATACATCCACCAACCTGACCTAGTTTCATATGTGTTTATCTTTATTTTTCATTTAAAACTTAATCATCCAAATTCAAACCATTTAAAAATTCTCCATAATTCAAAACTTAGTTCACCTATTTGACCCAATCTATTAAATATTATTTTTTTCTTGTTTTTCCTACTTAGCCAACCTACATGACTTAGACTAGGCAAAAATATTTTTTTGCCTAATTTTACTACTCAATCGACTTGCTCAACTTAGTCTAAGCACATTATTTTTATTTTCTTAATTTTCCCACTTAGACCTACTCAACCTAGTATATTATAGACCATTCTATTTTCTTGTTTATCCAACCTTATCAACCAACTCAACTTTGTTTGATTCTATTTTTTTTCTTTTCATGTTCATCTAACTAAGTTGACCAACTCGACCTAGTTTGATCCCACTTGTCTAACCAGATCAACTAGTTTGATCTTACTCAATTTCAACCTCTAAGTTTATCATTTCCCTATAAAGTGTTTAAATAACCTTTTACATCATGAAACATTTGTTTGATTATTCTATAGATAAAAATCAAACTAACAATATGAATTTCATTAATCCTAATAAAATCTATAAGATGTAGTCTATAATAAATAATCTAGGACTAGGCAATATCTATTTTACTACTAAAACTATCAACTATAGGAATCCTTCTATTCCACTACACTTAATAATTTATCCTACAAATAATATATGATGAAATTGACCTTGAGTACATAGAAAAAGTGATCCTCTTCATTAATGATAACCCTCAACATCGAGGTAAGGATACCAAAGTCATTTATAACCTCATGATGAGACCTCATATTGGATACCCCCATTCACCTTCAGATACATTTTATACATAATTTGGGGAAATTAACTTTATAAATTTCACTACATGCTTCTCCTCTCTCAAGCCTCTTAATATTATAACATCATCTTCCATGCCTTTTTTCCTTTCCATGCCAAGCAATTATACAAACGTGGAAGGTGTGAATTTTAGTGGGTCTATTCAACATTCCCACACTAATACCCATACTAATTCTTAATTACTTCCAATTACTATTAAATATTATGCCACTAATGCATCTCACACTACTAGTGCATCTCAAACTCTTACTACCTTGCATAATGATAATTCATCCAATATGGCTTCTAGTAGTCAAAATACCAATCACACTAATCAACTAATGTTACAAACTCTAAATAAAATGGATAATTTTCAAAATAATATTTCCAACCAAATGATGTAAATATAAACCCAATTAATTCATTTCTAAAATCAACCTCAACCTAATTAATGGGAAGCAAAAAATCCTAATTCCCCCTCCACCCCTCCCCCCTTTTAGAGATGCACATGATAACCTTATACCTCAACCTATTATTATTAATAAATCTATTAAAATTTTTCAAAATGAACCTCTTTTCCTCATGTTTCAATCATTGAAATAGGTGGCATATTTACCACTATCACTTATAATGGATCTACTCATCTAGCTTTGCATTTGAAGACTTTTAGAAACTTATATAATGATTGGATTCAACTTAACACCATTTCTTCTACCAAACTCTTAGCTAAAAACTTTTAGGCAATTCTTTATATTGGTATAATCAACTTAAAACACACTCCATAACTAGATTATAATACTTATTCAATGCATTAGTTTAATAATTTTGAACTAGTGATCTTCTTGAGAATAACTTAGCTCATTTTATCAATTGAAAATAATTAGAATTTGAAAAAAACACAAGTTTTCATCAAATGATGGAGAGATTTGTCTAATAAAACTAATCATAATGTGTTAGATTAGAATATTTTCCACTTATTCACTAATTTTGTTCATTATATATTATAATATCACATGATTACTCTTTCTCTGAAATCCTTGGAAGAAGTCTTAACCAAGCTAAATTTTAAAATTTCTTTATATGACAATTTGAGCCTTCACACTATCCAACAAGGACCTAAATTATTATGAAAGCTAAAAATGGATATGAAACTAATGATTTTGTTTCAAATACTTACGATTCCATGCATACCATTTAAGCCATTTAATTAATCAATCCAATGGAACCTATCCTTCAATGCTAATTCATAACAACTCTCATCTTAATTCAACATTTTCCATAAACTACTTTCCTTAGAAGAAATTAAAATGTCCATAAACCATTTTCCTTAGTAGAAATTAAAAAATAAAATTACATGACCTTCCCCATGAGATTTCAATCTGACACACCCTATCAAACATTTGTATGATCTCAAAAAAATTTGTTGGTTTCATGTAAGTTTGGACCATTATCATGAACTTGGCACCAACTAATAAATTTTTCTATGAATTATCTTCTTGGACCTAAATTTGATCATGAATCAATCACACATATATGTCAATAATATTATGAAATAGTAACTAAGGCTCATGAAACTAAAACTAAAATTGAATCCTTAAACCATGACAATGCTCACTTACCTATTTATAAAGATAACCTTCCTAACCATAAAGATAACACCAACAAAACTCCCACTTCCAAAAACATTGAAAGTTTGGTAGATCCTAATATCAACTATGAGATTATTATTAACATGAATAATATGAGAGGAGTTAGTTTCCTATATTGATCATTATCTATCCTCCAACCATAATTTTTTTTCAAAATTTTGCATTGTTAAATATAATTACCCATCCCATCTCATGGAATTGGGGCATGAATAACCGATTTCAACAAATTCAAAAAACTAATAAGTGTCAAATATAATAATATAAATAGAAAATATCTCACATACTATTGATAAAAGCTCTACCCCTCCTCTAATTAAGACATCTAAAGTATAAATCCCAAAAAATTATTCCACACAATCACAAGAAACAACAAATGATACAACCATGACATTTAAAATAAAAAAAATTACCTACAACTATTCAACCCAAGAAACCTAAAAACACACCTTATCAACATCAATTTAAATACAACACCACCTAACCCTTAAAGGATTTACTATAACACTATGCACATTTATCCAATAACACTCTAATAGGTTATGATGAATGAGACTCTGTAGATGAACTTTAACATCTCCCATCTCAAATACATTTCTTATAACTCATGAGAACTTCCCATTATCATATTAATCATCTAATGCAAATCAGATTCAAAATGAACATCCCTCATCCCCCACATATGGGACAATAAGTTGCTTTATCAGGTTATGAAGATATAATCCTTCAGTAGTGTGAATAAATGTCTATCTAAATTTATGAAACATTAGACACCTCTCTCACACTTAAATTACCTATCTCTTCCATGATCCTTGATGTGATACTACTTCATGTGGATGACCATCCATTATTAATTAGCATCCAAATAAGAGATATCCATTTCAAATATGCATTAAATTAATGAAGGTTTAGGAAATTGTGTGACTTTACTTGATTTAATTAAAACACTTAGATATTCTAAATGTAATCTTAAATCCACTCAGAGAGTAAATGTTGAGGATATGATAGCTTATAAATTCCCCCTTTAGGTTGTGTTTGGATTCCTATCACAGTTTCCTTATCATGGTGCATGTAAAATTCATGATATTTAATTTTTCACTTTCGTATAACATTTTAATGTGTTAGGTTCCTTATAATGATGCTATATACAAAATTCAAAGAGATACCAATCTTTGGAATTTCAAATAATTTCAAGAAAATACCCACTATTAAACTTTTTCCTAGCATCCCATTTCATGAAACACAATGTTTTAATTATCCTATAAATTATACTAAAGGATATAATGGTCATCCTCAATTGATAGAAAATATACCACCTAATCATCTATATTTAGATAATGATGAATCTGATGAGATAATTTAAAATATATATATATATATGTATATATATATATATATATGTATGTATATATATATATATATGTATGTATATATATATACATATGCATATATATATATGTATATGTATATATATATATATATAATCTCTCCTAACATAATTGTTTAATTAATTCCCTCTCTATAACCTTGATATTATAAAAAAATTAGACAAAATTTTGTTCACCCTAAAAAACTAAAAAATCCATTCAACATACCTCTTCAACCAATAAAATCATTGACACATATTATTGATCTTCATACTCCTAATTACAATGATGGATATTATTTATATGATCCATTTTTAGATAGATTTTCTTAAGTTAAAAATGTAAAAATACTTAGATACCACACTTAGTTATAACATTATCTTAGTTCTTTTCATGTAGTTCCTTCTCCTTCTATAGTTCCTAATATTAATTTGTTTATGTTATCAAGTCTGAGATGGAGCACACACACAATACTCCTCTAGTTACTATTTATCCTCTTATAAGTATGTTTATGGACCATGTTATGATAGGACCTTATTGGTTTGCTAGATACTAGGACATTGATAGTTTACTTCCTCCAAATATTTTAGCTACAGTACATTGACCCACTACAAACTCATCTAGTGATGTAGCCTAGGATAAACATGATATTATTTTGAGTTTTATTAAATTGGTGATGCCATACTACATTTACTATGCTTGATAATCTACCATTATGATGGTAAGATGAGCTTTATTTTGAGATTCATAGAGTTTCCAATCATTGGGCGAAGGATTATAATTCACATCAGTAGTAACAAGTATCATGTTCTATTTAAACTATACATAGCCAAACTACACCATCCACTACTAGATGTACTTATTATTCTCATGGTATATGTATTCATTTATCTACTCACTACTAATATATTAGACAGTACATTGATACATTACATCTATATAAGGCACAATATACAAACAAGAGCCTACCACCTCTTAAGATACTATCAGAATACATCCTTAAATATGGGGAAGTTTATTGTCTTTAGAATTAGAGTACCACACACCATACAGATATAATTCAAGTGATTCAATATCACTTTTGGGATTTGACATGGCATATGCATTCACCAATTTAACATCCTTCTCTAATACATTCACAAACAAAGGCTCCACCTTCTTTGTATCCTTATCCACATAGATCTAAGGATATTAGTCACATTTTGACATTAGTTCCTTGCATTGAGTATCCCATAAATGATATGACTTATGAGCATCATTATTATAACAAACCTACCTTATTTTTAAATATGATATGGCATGAATTATTTTCACATGTTTTTGTGAAGATTGATGAGAATCTTATTAACATTAGAATTTAGGTATGTAATTATGCATCAAATGTTATGGATTATATTTATCATGAGATGTATCAACATTTATGAATACATCATGGTGTTACATTATATTATTTATCATGTTACTAAATGATTTAGATTTTATTTATGAGCATATATAAATCTTATTTGTTACTTATCATTTAATTTTAGGGTTCATGGATTAATTTCATATCTTATGGATTAATTTCTTTTTCATGGTTTAAATACATGTCTTATGTATTATTTTTAATTTTATTTCATGACTTAATATCAAGTTTCATGGATTAATTTTACTTTCATTTATTCTCTATTATTTTTAAGTGGACTTATATTTTATGCTTTTTATGTCACTTATTTTAAAATAAGGTAGTTATTATTGTGACATGCTTATAAAATCCCAAATCCCTTTAATATCCTATTTTTACCATATGATCATCTAGCAAGAATATTCCTCATTTTATCACTATATACATATATCTATTTTATCTCCATTATTCCCCTTATTTTCTATTCATACTAAGAATAAATATGTCTAGTCTTGAGATTACATATTGGTTTATAGGCAAGCTTAATTATTTAGTATCATGTCAAAATATCTAGGTACTTTATGTATTATAAAAAAAGCCTAAAGATCATATTTGTTTGTCACTTTTATCTCTCAAGTTTGGTTATTACAAATATATATGGAGGAGGAATCAATAAAACCATAAAAATTTAAAGTTTAAATCATTTAAAAATAAATTCAAAAATAAACATTCAAAATTCAAAATCATACCAAAAGACATCATTCATATATTAACACATCTCTTATTCCCAACCAAAGATCAAACTCCACAATTTTCCTCGTGATAGAGACAAGGTCCATTTGGGTTTGGTAGGCCAAACATTGAGATAGGAGATATTAAATTCTCTATATTACTACTTACTTTCTAACATAAGTACCCAATCTTTACAGTAGACTGATAGCTTTATAAGGGGTCCTAAGGAATGGGGAACATGTTGTGGGAAGGTAGGTCCATTTTATACTATTTTATATTAGTACTACACCTATTTTACCACAAAATTTTGTGCTTATTATGAACAAATATATTTTGAAATTGGCATTCAACAAATTCTTAGAGTTTACCTATCTATTTATTATGTCTCATGCCTACTAAGGTTTATTATATCGATATTTGTCATGAATTTTCCATTTCATACTTCATTATAACATTCAAAATACTCCTCCTTAATGAATATTTTTTGTTAATTGATCATACCCCTCGGGTTTCCTTTTATGAGTTGAAAAATAAGACGGGGATTTCTTCACAAACATTTCCTTAATATTCACAACTATTTCTCATTATTTGAATTTATCTCATTAGTTTCCCTTTATAAGTTTCAATGTAATACCTTGTATATGAGTAGGATTTCCTCATTAAATATACCTACAAAACTTCATGCCATCTTTTAGTAAAAAAAAAACTATCAAATTTGATATTAACATCTCTTGCTTGTAATTTTATTTTACACGCTTCTCAACTTGATGTAGTGTGTCTTCCATTTTGAGTTACAAATAATTTACATACTTACCAACTTTACTTAGTATCTTTTATGATTACATTTTCTCATTTCAATAATTTTGATGTTTTACATTCTTTTCAAACTTTGATTTTGTGTGTTTTACTTTTCACTTTATTTCTTTTATCACTTACATTTTATATGCTTTTCAAACTTGATTTAGTATGTTTTATAAAATTTGTTTATTTTATGTTTTTACATAGTTACCAACATGATTTAGTGTGTTTTTACATGAAATTTGTTATATTTTAAATTACATTTTTTATATCATTAATTTTAAACCATGCATTTATTCACAATTTCTAGAAAAGAATCAAAATTACATCATATATTTTCTCATATCATATAATAGAAATTAAACACATATCCCAAAAAAAAATACATACATCCATAATATACCAAACATCCATAAATCATAATAAACAAATAAGAACTCTATATATCAAAGGATCATTTTTATACAATATAACAACATACAATACAATAAATAAATTAATGGATGTAATCCACTTGGTCTATATAATGGATAGGCCACACTACTTATTGAAGGATAGGAATGTACCCTTTGAATGTCCCCCTATAATGAATCTATTTGGGAATGAAGGACCTCTAGCTTCCCCTATAGATTGGCCACCTAAGAATGCACATGTCTCAACTATCTAGTTATTCTGATATGGGCAAATCACTCCTCAACTACTATCTACTAGGCCTAAAGCTCCTTATCACCCACCCCAAGTGGTCACTATGCATAACCTCATAATCTAAATAAGTCTCAATATACCTCACCAACTAATCAGAACCAACTAGCATACATTGGGCATTAGGTAAAAATAGGATCAACTAGAGTATTATTATCATGATGTAGTAATACAACATCCAAAATATCATGATGCACTCTGTGCACTATCATACCCCATCTAAAATTCTCCTCAATAGTATCTACAAAACATGAAACCAAATATACATTAGAAAACAAATACATAATTAACATTGTCATACTTAAATATCAATTAGATAACATAACATAAAAAACCTACCAACAACAATTTTAGTATTAGCACATCCACCAAGTACCTAAAATTGAGTATGCCTTTGAACTATTACAAAACTAGGATGAAGGATATGATCATGTCATAGTACTTTCCATATATATCTCTATATATACCAAATACAATATGGTTGTAAAATAGTCTCTCCCTAATTATCTATCATTGTTATGACTCTACCTCATCCTATACCTCCACCTATCTTTGGACCTATCAATGTCTCCATCATCATGGTACCAATGTGGTATACCAATCACCACCTTAACATCATCTATCATAACCACTATATCCTCTACAGTGACTATAGCCTCCCTTAGCTATCATTTTCACCATCCCATCTAAGTTATAGCTTGATGAGGTCAAATCATAAGTACATCTACATGAAAGTTTGCACTTTCATTGCCCATTTTCTCCCTCACATTTCATTCACAATATGTAGGCACTATTAATGGTGTTGTAGGAGGTGGAAAACCTAAATTGATAGGTACTAGAGTAACATAATGTGGCTATACCCACCATGTGTAATGTATAATAATCTAAACATGATCCAATTAAAGAGATAGAATAGTCCAAGTAGGCCAAATAGCCATAATACTTGAATATAACTGCCATACAGTCTCACCATGAGTCATAGTCTAGAGTGTTGGGGTATGTGTCATAATATGTAACACATGATCCTACCTCCATATAAGAACTTGAGGTAAACTATCATAAAAAACATGGGGTAACCTAACTATTTGATACATAAGGAATCCATTAGATATATAACCACTAAGTAAACTAATAAGGCCTATAGTCATATTCCCATGAGAAATAATATAATAAAAATCATGTACTAGCTATACCCAAATCACTAAACCAAGGTCATATAGAGTACCATGCTCTAGAATAGACTATCACAAGGTGACCATGTATAGTATCACCTTCCCATTTAACTTGTGATAGATCACATGAGCTATCACAAGGCTAATAATTTCTTTGTAGATATATATAATGGTTGATACATAAACATAAAATAGATTCACATAAAAACCATCATAATACCTATCATATCTAGTTACCCATAAGGCTAAGGCCTGAGTCTTTATAACTATCTCCAATGTGTCATAAGTCATAGAAGTACAAACAATAAGAAGTCCAAAAATTACATAGAAACCCTTAAATAGTATCCCCATCCACCACCCACATGAAAGTCCTTAGCATAGACCAAATCAACACTTACATGGATCTTACACATCCATATAATCCCATCAAAACCCAATGATGCCAAACACACATGGTCATTAGTTGTTAGTCTCTCTAATAAATTAACCACATGGCATTGACTAAATGATAGAGCCTCTATCACCTCTATAAAATATCAAATAAACAAAGATTGTATTACTCCTTAATATCAAATTATTAAGAAAATACATTACAAAAATAAAAAATTAAATGTAGTTACACCAAAATTAACTACTCCATCAACTTGTTTTGAGATTTTCTTAACATTTTATACTACATCAGCAATATATTTAACTATGTTAGGCAAAAACCAAATTTTATACTAAGATAGCCATGTGCATAACTGTGTTGGCCATTGTTCAATTTTAAAGCTACATCGACCACTTTATATGAACTCAACCATTTAACCTAACTATGTCATCCATTTGATACATAATCATCCAAGTCATCATACTAAATTATCCATTTTAGATAAAGTCATCCACTTATTATAACTATGTTGGCCACCTAAACATATTACTGCATTGGCCATGTTGTATACAATCGATCTCCTATACATTATCAAACTAAATATGACCATGTCTACATAGTTAGGCACCTATTTACAAATTACATCAACCCCTTAATATGTAGTTGAACACCATATTTCACTTACCCATTTTTTATTATGTCAGCCTAACTAACCACATTCAATTTACACATTAATTTTTGAATTATTTGTCATTAATTACTTAGGCATTAATGACCTTGTTCACCTCCTAACCTTTAAGCATCCTACATCCTACTCTACCCTAATTTTTTAAAGATAAATTCCTCTAAAAATATTTTCCCCTCCACCTATTTTTTCAAATCTACCTTATTATTTCAATTAATCTAGGTAAAAATTAAAACTAAGTACGCTAATTACTTGGATCACATTAGCCACTAATTTTATGTGTCCACCCCCTCGTGGTCCTTTTCTTCAGGACATAGTCTCTAGCTTCACTTTCTCAAGTCTCATAAACCTCTGGTTTTCTCAAAATAGTAAATTTATAAATGAATAGTTAAAAATTCTATTTATATTTCAAATTTATAAATCAAAATTGTTAAATATTTATTGACAAATTCTATATTTTTCTCATAACTATGTTTCAATAAGTTCTTTTTCAAAATGAAAAATTATTGAAAATTGATAATGTAGAGAATGTTTCTATACCTAAATTATATTTTTTACAAAAATTTCAAAATTTATCTTATTTTTTATGTTCATCTAATTTTTTCTCCATTTGACACTTCTTCTTCCTTCTCACATGAATTATATTTTACAGAGACAAGGTAAGTGAAGGTATGTGATGCAGGTGCATGATCACAAAGAAGCTCATTTTGTATGTATTGGTCTTAGTAGGCCTTGAAAGTTAGGTCTTATCAATAAGAATATTGTTTATGGTTCACTTTGTACTGAATGGGTCATGTTTAGGTGTTAAATATATTTTTTTTATATTTTATAAGAGTTTCAACTCATTATCCTTTCAATAATTGGTCATTTGTGTTTTTTTCTATGTTTTCCCACCAAAAACTCTCCATTTAAACAATTGAATTTGTAAAAGCCTCTTGAAGGTGTTTCCTTATATTTGAAGGTGTTGTAATAGGGTTATTCTATTTTTAATGGGTATATTAGGAACATAGGAGGTGTTATTATTATTGTTTATTAATAATATAGCATGTACCATGTATAAACTCAAGTATAGTTAAGTCATAAAAGGATAAGTTAGATAGTGATACGTTAGAGAAGAAGGCATACAATTTTGCATAAGAAAAGAAACAAAACAACCTAAAAAGGATATGTTATATGGAGAAAAAGATAGGATAAAATTTAATAATATTAAATATATCAATAATAACTCAAAAATTCAAATATATGAAGAGATATGGAGCCAAGGAGATGTAGGACAAGGTTCAAAGATGCAAGCTTTGTGTATAAGTCTCAAGATTATATGAATAAAAGAAGTTTTTTTCACGATTTATATTGAATCTAATTTTTATAAGTATTTAAGTAATTTTTTTTTATTTTTTTATAAAATAATATATTTATTTTTTAATATATTCTTACATGTTGCAGACATGAATAAGATAATACAGTTTTTTACAATAAAAGAAGCATTTGATAGTTAAGTAAAAGTGATATTTTATTACATTTTAATATTGATAAAAAGATGAAATCAAGTGATAATTCAATATAATTGTGTATGAATAATTTTAAAATTTAATATATTCCAAAAATATATTAGTAACTAATATTTATGTTCATTTTATGCTTGTTATCTATACACAGTCAAAGAAAGGTGCATTTACAGTCATAAAAAGTTTGTTTTAAATGTGTTTTATGATTATTCAAGGTGTATAATGGATTTATAGAAAATTATAATGGTGTCTAAGACCATATAAAATTTAAAATTATCAAAAATATATATTAAAATTCAAATTATCAAATTTTTAATGCCCATGACATATGTACAGGCCTACTAGGGTTTTAACGACTAAAATCCCTATAACTTGAAATTTAACCCTTAAAAATAGCTAAATTTTTTTATAATGGATTTAAATGATATTTATTAATTTATTTAAATGATTTAATTAGTTTTAGTGATCTTTAGAAAGATTTATTGTCAAAATATAGTCAATATGCCTATAAGTTAGGGTTTTAGAAGGGTTCAAGAAGACAAAAACCATTATATCTCCTAAAGTACTAATACAAATGTCATGAAATTTTTTAGGAATATGGAATTGTATTTTTATAAAATTTAAATTTTTTTTAAAATTATTTTATAGGTATTTATCTAAATTTATGATAGAAACTCAAACATGCAATCTTAAATAAGATCTAAAACCTTGTTTTAGCAATCCTAAAATGAACATAAATTTAAAAATACCTTGTAAAGTTGTTCAAAACTTAGAGTAAATGTGGGTATATATGTATTTGATTTTTTCCAGATGATTTAATCATTTTTTGACACTTAGATATAAATTTATTATCAAAACACATTCTATAGGTCTAATTGATAAGGTTAAAAATAAGCATATTATCTTTTTGTAATGTCAAGTGTATTCAAGTGAGGTGACCTATTATAGATATTGGATAGAAGTAGTAAGATATAAAATAAACCTTGTATATAAATTTTAAATTACAAGAGTCTTTTTTTGAGTTAGAAGTAAGTAAAGAAGATACTAGCCTTGTTTGTGTATTATCTTATTGAAAGAATCAATTTTTAAAAGAAAGGTAAGATCAATCATTTTTATGAGATATATAGCCTTGATGTGATTAAAAAACCCTATTAAGTCATATTAAAGGATATTTTTATTCTCCTTTTTAAAAATTTATTAATTAATGATTCTTTTTCTCTAGTAAGAACCTATCAAATCTCAATCTCTCTAATTGAATGCCTTAAAGGGTGTATTGGGAAAGGGGTTAGTAGAATTTTGGTGATTAATCGGATATGTTGGCTCATATGATATTAAATAAAACCTATAAAATATACCATTATCCAATTATATAACAAATAAAAACTTTATTATATACTCCCCTAATCATATCAGCACCCAAAATAGCTCCTATCTAAGCAAAAACCCCCCTTTTACCCACTTTTTTACTATGTCAACTTGGTTGACCTTGTTGGGAATTTAACACATGATAAAAAATATTTTCCCAATAAAAAATATTTACCTACATAATGAATAAATTTCATACCAAAAAAAGGTTGACTTGATTGACCTTATTGGCTAAATTACCAAGAGGGTTTATTTTCAATCCTTGGCTATAAATACCCCCTCAACTTCATTTCTAAAGAGATGATCATTAAAATTGTGCATCATTATATCTGATAAGTGTAATTATAATATCAAAAGGAGGTTTAATTTATTATGTTTTTAATTTTATAAGTATCACTTGTGTTATGGAGGTCTTGGATACATAAGAGAAATATTATAGCATGGAGTTAATTTCTCCTTGCAATAATTATGATTCACAACAACATCTTGTAAAGAAATATTGGCCAAGGGAGAGATTGAGACATGATGGGTTCACTTAAAAAAATGTAAGTATACTCCTATCCCTTCAATTTTTTTAAAATATATGTTGTATAATTAATGTATTGATTTGCATTTCTCCTTGATTAGATTACTTATATGTTATAGAATTATATTTTATTTTGTATTATTTTCTCCATTTGTGCCATAAGATTTGAAGAGCACTAGATTAGCTTAGATATTCATTTAATATATTATATTTCATTTCTATTTATTATATTAACTTACTTTTATTACAATTATAAGACCTATATAAGATTATCACATCATGGCATTTGACTAGAGGCCTTAGAAACCTCTCAATTGTCATAATGTGATAAGAATTCCCTTGGTATAGGTTTAAAAAATCCATTATTGGTCACAAATTTGATATAATTTTTTTTTTATAAACATATTTTTATTTTATTACCTTATATAATCTTGTATATTAAAGAGTATGATACGTTTTAGATTTGTCTTATTTCACTTGTAAACACAGTTATTATTATGCACTAGACACCTGCATCACAATCAAGCACTAGCGTCAATGGTAGTGTCCAAATATGATGGTAGTGTTTATGATCACAAAAGTGTGGTTTCTATAATCTAACAAAAAATAAATAATATTGATCCTACATGCTTTACATCTATGTCTAAACTATATATACCTAGACATAGTAAACTAAGTACCTTTGTTTATTATTTATTACAATAACATTCAATAGTTGTACTTTACTATTTTTAGTAATCTTAGTTGTATAAATTTATAATATTATTTATCTATGTTTAGTATTAATTATCATGCTAAATATTAGTTTATCACCCTTTTTCTTGAAATATTTCTATATTTTTAACCTTATTTACTTTTTTCCTAAATTCTGATTTCACATTTTCCAAAATTTAAAAGTCATAATTTATTTTGAAAAAATCATGTTTAATATGGATACACACATTATCTAATTCACTATATAGTATATAATTATATTCATGGTTTTTAATGCTAAAAAATTTAGTGAAATAATTAATAAAATAACAAAATTGGGTAATACAAAGAGAGTGTTTCAAAACAAGATGAAACTTTAAACTCTCTATAACTCTTTTTGTCATAATAAATAACTAGTTTCTTGATGACAACATGCATGTTCCCAACCCTTTGTCCATCCTAGATCCTATTCAAGTGATAGCTACAATCCCATTCCAATTATTCACCCATGGATTATATTAGATTTTGTGGTCCATGCTTTCAATAAACTAAAAAGTAAGGGTCCCCAACCTATCACACCACTTGTTAATATACAATAAGTTCCTCCCAAACCTAAACCAATGATTAAAATTAAATTATATGATATTTTTGACAAACTAAGAAATATAATGTTAGGTTTTAAATTCTAGATATTTTAAAACAATCTAATATCTATAAGGATATCATATATGAAGCATTGCATGAAACAAAAGTACCAAGTGATATAAAACCAACATACTTTGTAGATATTATGCAAGATCTCAAAATTAATGAAAATCTCATTACCTTTGATCAAAAATATTTACCATCAAAATATATTATTAACTAAGATTTTACTTTATTCATACAAGTGAGTATACATAATAAGGGAATAAAAAGGCTGATAATTTATAATAGATCTATCTAAATATTTAAAAAACATAATTCTTAACTACCATGGTATTAGTACCAATCTTCATAAAATATCAAACATACATATCAAAGGATTTTATAATTTATGTATCCATATAATTGGCCAAATCATATTAAATGTGATATTGGGGAAAAAAATGGTTCTAAATACATTCCAAGTAATTTATTCATCATTTCATTATAACTTCATCTCAGGTAGAAATTGTGTACACATAGTGGAGGTTGTCCCATATACGTAAAACTAACATATCAAATTCATATATGATGGGAACTTATTGATAATGCATGATGATGATGAGCCTTCAAAAAAAATTCAAACATTACATCTTGACACAAAATAGGTTCCAAAACTCATACCATCAAATAAATACATACCACTTGAAATAATAAAAAATTAAGATATGGGGAAATATATAAAAACAACACATATACCTCAAGATTATCATAAGGCACCAACGATTAAGGTGAACATGGATACACAAATAGAATAAGAACCATTACTAAAAGAGTTAATGGTACTAAAACACCAATAAAATCTAACATTTGAGATTCCTTTCTTGGTTAACATGAAATAACAAGATGGAAAAATTTTAGATTACAATGATAGTAATGATGAACCTCTTCATATTATGGTAGATGAAAAATTGAATAAACTAAATTTTGATCCACTTGAGCATATTTCAAATAATTTATTCACACATATAAGTCATATACATATAATTCATATTTATCACCAGAGGATACAAATTCATTATCATATAAGGGAAAGGTAAGATTACCATATGAACATGTAATTTATTCCACTAATCCATATTATCTACAAACATTAAGTCAACCATATAATGTACAAATTTAGTTAAATCATATCAATGATTTAGAATCTTTAGATAATCCTTCACAACACATTTTACATATCATAGAAAAATAAGATGCTCTAAATGTAATATTTATATGTTACTTGAGAATAAGATGATATATTTACCTCCTAACAAACACATGTCAATAAGTATAATAATCCAAACACATACATCATCATATTTCACTTATAATAGGATCATTGACCATGATACAGATCATTATGGGGAAATAAAAATAAAAATTACAAATTACAAACATGACAGTTGTATACAAATTGTACTCAAACAACAAATATTAACTCCAATTTTAGATATTTAAAAATGCAAGGATATAATGAGGCATTATTCAAAATTTCCTAGACATGAAGATTTAGCTAGTAAGATAAATATTGATGGAACTTATTGTCCACACCTTAAGATTAATACAATTAATTAGTAACCATTTTGTACAATAAGATGTTTATGAAAGTTAGGTTAGGATACACATGAGTTAAAATATTACCCACTTTTTCTATATTCCCTTGGATAAATTATAATATTAGTAGCATGTGGACCAAAATTGGCCAATACACCAATATGGGTAATAAACCAGAGACTAAATTTAGCTTTCCATTTTGGGTAAATATGGTTGGTAGATATAAAATCAGCTATTAATAAAATAATTATGTGTTTTCTCTACAAGATTTAAAATAAATAAGTTTTCATTTCACATGATGGATTTGATGATTAACCTATAACAATAATTGTCAATGATAAATTACCAAAGAACATTAAAACATTAGTTGTTCAACCACCTCTTAACGCTTGGGTTACTAATATAGAAGATTTAAAAATATAATCATGATATAAAAAATGAAATATTCATAAATTATAAAAATATTAAATATTATAAAAATTTTAAAAATCAAATACTCCAAAAATATAAAAACATTCCAATAATTTAAAATTCCAAAAATATTTAGCATTCCCATATTTTGTTAGCTCCTTGAAATCTATGTTTTTTTTATGTTAATATATAATAATGGAATTTAATAAATATATAGACATATTTTTCATGCATTTTTGAGTATGATACAAGCATACCTAGGTATTTCTATACATGTTTACTTTTTTCTTAGTTTTTTATGAGAAAAGATAGAAACACAAGATGAAAGATGTCTACCTAGTAAACGTGCACTCATTGATGACTAGATAAATACATAAATCCTTTTTGTATTGAAATGAATATCTAAAATAATACAACACTACCACAAGAATGTTGGTTAGATAAAGATGTAGGGTGGTCCACCTAGCATATGCTAGATCTAAGAAGCTAAAGCTTCCTTGGATGGTTGTCAATCGAATCCCCTAATAAAAAATTAAGATGATAAAATAAAATAAAGGTGATTGAATTTTAATTAATGATAAATTAAATTATAAGTACAAAAATAAATTAAATACTTATTCAAAGAAAAATTTCTAAATCTAGCACATGCTAAAACTAGTCAAGGCAAGGCCATAGTTTTGGGGTTTGGGTTAAATGGTAAGGGTCAAAAGGATTATTTTGTTGGGTTGGGTAAATGATCAAGAATGAAAATAGATAAAATGGTAAATGGATAGATGAGTCAAAGAAGAGAATATTTTGAGTGTGGCAAAGAGGTGAAAGAGGTCAAGTGAGGAATATAGAAAAGAGGCAAAATGGGTTAAAACGGTAAATGGTAATATGAGGAAGGGATGAAGACAAGAATGGTAAATGGAGTGAAAAGTTTAACGTAAGAGAGGCCAAAAGGAAATAAATAAATAAATTTAAATAAAAAATAAAATATTACCTCAATGTTTGTAGATGCTTATTGATGAAGATGGTTTGTTGAAGATTGTTGATGTAGATGTCTTGAGCCAATTTTGGTAGAGCTTTGTTACTTTGAATTATTTTCATCCAAGATGTGGAATTTTAATGACCTATTTTAAATGGATGAAAACCTGAAATAAAATTTGGGTAGCAATACTCTACCTTTTCAACCTCTCCCTTGGGTGAAGGAGAGGGGGGGGGGGGGGTATTTGTAGTTTTTTTGTGAGGAAACATGCCAAAAGAGGGCACCTTGGAATTATGGTGAATTTTCCCCCAAGGTCAATGATGGGATTGGTGGAAGATTCCTATGGTGGTTTTCAAGTCTCCCTACCTTACCTGCAAGTCTAATTTTAAAAGGAATTATAGACATGTTTTGAAAATGGGATAGAAGACTTTGTTACACCCTTATTTGTCCTCATTTATGACTTTTAAGAGTTCTCCCACCAAATATGGCACCATTTTTCAAGGGGGAATGGGTGAGTCAAGGTGATGTGGGTGAAGATTCCAATTTGGGCTGATAAGTCTCCTATTATAGCTAAGAAGTCCAAAATGGGGGCTCTTTTTCTCTCCCAAGGTGTGAAAGGGGCATGTAAGTCAATTTTGAAGGTTATTTTCATGAGAAAATGCAAAAAAAAGTAAAATGACTTACTCTTGAGGATAAATTTGACACATTTCAAGTGGTTACCCTTTTTATTTTTAAATGAGGTCATTAAGAATCTTGGAAAAAGGGGCTAAAGGTGAAGTACCAAGGCATGTCACTTTGCCACATCATTTTTCCATGTTTGATATGGAAACTAAAAATGCAAGTGTAGCACATTCAAATAACAAACTATTGCATTTGAAAGATCTAATATTTCTCAACTTTTCTATTTCATTTTTAATAATGAAATAAAAAATAGAATTAAAATGAAGATCATAATTAAAATAAATAGTAGAGAAAATTAGAAGAATTCACCAGTAAATTGATAATGGAGTTTAGCTTTAATAGCCTACATCTCTAGGTTTGTTCAAAGTGAGGAAAATTTACATTAATTTTATGCAATAAATGGCTTACAAAATCAATACAAGTCTTCAATTCTCCTATTTTGGTCTCTACCTGCCTGTAAATATATCTCTTAGACCTATCATTAATGGCCCAAGGCTGTACAAGGCATAAATAAATCTCTAACCTTCTTAATTCTCTTACACAGTCAGCCTCTTACCACTCTTCAAATGGAAGTTCACTCCCTTTATATCACTTCAAAGCCCATGGCTCAAACGGTCAAGGCTTATCAATTTTTCAAGATCTGTGGAAAGATCAATTCCTTCAGCCTTCTCTTTTGGCATTTTAGCACTTATCGTTATCCCACATTTATTATTTGGGAACGGATTGCATGTTTTAAATAGGTTAGCACCACCTTTATATGTGTTAACATCCCTTTTTAAGGAGACTTAGGCACTAAGCTTAGCTTAAACCTATACTTAAGCTGACATTAGAGAATTGTGGGTTAGCACATGGTCTTTGCATGGCATGATGGGTTGGCATGGTAGATTTAGTTTGTTTATGACTCTTTTCGAAGATTTAAATACATATCCCACATTGATGGGGTTTCTACAGACTTTGTAACTTAAATACAATGTCATAAATAATGATACATGAAGATTAGGAGGCTAAGGCACCCTTCCACAAGAGTGTGCCGACCCTCACTGAGGGCCCCCAATGAGAAAATAGTGAGGCCCATGGATCCTCATATGACCACCTGTCAAAGACCAGAGGCTATCAACAAACCAAACACCAAACTAATTTTTTTACACAAATTTAGATTGCCATGTGTCAAATGATTATTGGACCACTTGGCATATTTAAACAATGCCACGTCACTTTTCAACACTCATTATTCCCCTATCACAAGAAAACATCAACAAGTTATATCTCAGGCATCTAGACTCCATTTTGCATTCCATAAGAAGCACCAAAAATATCTTGATGAATTATCTGATGTCTAAGTGGTTTGAATAGAAATTGAAGACTTTCAAAATGGAATCGTACATTGATCCACCTAGATCACTCCTCCCCACTAGGAACATTTAGACCTCCAAAATTTGAAATTAATTGGTAGTGAGGTGAGGGTATTTCTCCCTCACCCTTTCAGCTTCCATCCATTTGGCCTTGTTTGGGTGTATCCCTTTTAGACAAACATGAAGATATTTAACATCACCTCTTCACAAAGTCTGCACATTGCTATCAAGAATAGTATCTTCTTGAAATTATGTTAGATATTCAAGAGCAAAATCATCAATGGAAGGAGTGGATACACTTTCATCATGATCAATAATCATTGGAGGCTCATACAATTTTAGATTTTCCATGTTTACAACTGAATAAATTTGCATGAAAGATGGTAAATCTAACTAGAATGCATTTGTGCCAATTTTTTCCATAATCTAAAATGGGCCATACCAGATAGGTTTTAAATTTTTACCTTCACCTGTTAGTCTTTCCTTACTACTGTGAATACATACCATATCACCTATAACAAATTGGTGATCAAAATGATGTTTGTCATGTCTAGCTTAATACTTGGCTTGAATTTTCTCCAATTGACTATGAATAGTCTGATGTGTGAGTTATATTTGTTCATTGAACTTCTTAGCTTGAATGGCTTCTTTTGGTTCACCAACAATTGTATCCTATCAATATAAAACATCTAGAGGAGATTTAGGCAAGTATCCATAACAAACTTTAAAAGGAGATTTCATAGTAGAAGAATGAAGTGCCCAGTTATATGCATGTTATATGTAACATAATTATTCATCCCATAACTTTGGATGTTTATTGATATAACCCCTAGGTAAATGTAGCACAATGCGGTTCAAAACCTCTATTTTCCCATCGTTTTATAGATGAAATGCAATGCTCTTTTTTAATTTAGTGCCCATTAGTCCCCACAAAGTTGACCAAAACTCCCTAATGAACCAAGAATCCTGATCAGAAATAATTAAAGTAGGCAACCCAAAATGAACCCATACATGTTTAAAGAATAAGTGTGCAGTGCCTTCCCCAGTAATTTACTTAGTGGAAGGAATCAAAACACACATCTTGCTAAATATATCCATAACCACATATAAATAGTCATGTTTTCTTTGGGTCATAGGCAAACCCCCTAGAAAATCCATGGAGATACTTTCCCATGGGCGAGTAGGAATAGGTAGAGGAGTGTAAAGTCCCTGTTTCCTATTACTAGTTTTGTGTGTGGCACAAAGAGTACATCCCTTAATATATTTGGCAACATGTTCTTACATACTGGGCCAGTAACAATACATTTTCAAATGTGCAACCATTTTAACAACTCCAAAATGACCAAAAATAAGAGAAGTATGCGCTTCTCTAATCATGTGTACCCCTCATTTTGGGGAATACATAGTTTACCCAAATGATACAAAAGATCATTATATACATGATAGTCCAATTCTTCTACTTGTCTACTACTCATCAAGTCTTTATATACATCCTAAAAATCAAGATCATTAACATAATGTTCTTTATATCTTTCATGAGACAAAGAACCATGTTGTAAAAGAATAGATGCAACAACCATAGGAGGCCTAGATAGCATATCTACAACCTTATTCTAAATACCTTTCTTATACTTAATCACAAGATGAAATTGTTGTAAGAAACCCATCTAATGAGAATGTCTAGACTACTGTAGCTTAGTTTGTGATTGGAAATACTGTAAGGGCTGATGATCTATATTTATTATTGTTTCTTTGCCCATTAAGTAATGTTTCCATTTTTTAACACTTTGAACCAATGCATACAATTCCTTATCATAAGTTGGATATTTTCTTACTACACTTTTGAAGGTTTCAAAATGATAACAAACTAGTTTCTTACCTTGCATTAAAATAGCTCCCATAGCATATTCACTTCCATCCATCTCAATTTCAAATGGTTTTTGTATATCAAGAAGTGCCAAGACTGGAGCAGTACTTATCTTTTCTTTCAAAGTGTCGAAAACCTTTTGATGCTTACCTCCCCACTAAAAGACCTATTTCACACTTGTCAAAGAATGCAAAGGTGATGCAATATATGAAAATTGAGCAATAAACTTTATCCAAAACTGTACTGCACCAAGAAAACTTCTAAGCTCAGTTGTATTACTGGGTGTAGGCCAGTTAAGAATGACTACCACTTTTGCAGGATCAATTTTCAATTTACCATGTCCTATAATGTAACCCAAGTATATCAAAGAGGTTTTTCCAAACTCACATTTTGACATTTTTAAATAAATTTTTACCCTTCGTAATGCATCCATGAATTCTTTAATGTGGATCACATGCTCTTCCCTAGACTTGCTGAAAATAAATATATCATTTAAGTAAACTATAAAAAAATCATCAAGGAACTATCTCAAAACATCATTAATTAATCTCATAAATGTAGTTAGGGCATTACACAACCTAAAAGGCATAACAAACCATTCAAACAGTTTCTATTTTGTTTTGAAGGCAGTTTTCCACACATCACCTTCATTAATTCTTACTTGATGAAATAAATAGCATATTTTAATTGATCTAATAAATCATTAATATGAGGAAGAGGGTAATTATTCTTAATAGTAATTTTGTTTAAAGCATGAAAATCAACACACATTCACCAAGTGCCATCTTTCTTTGGCACTAAAATAATTGGTGAACCAACAAGAGATGAACTTGGATGAATAATACCTCTATCCAGTAGATCCATTACCTATTTCTTAATTTCCTTGTTTTCCACCACTGATAACCTGTACATGCCAATTTTAGGGAGAGGAGAATCTTGTAATAGTTAAATTTCATGTTGAACTCCCATTTTAGGGGCAAACCCTTAGGATCCTGAAATACATCATCATAAGTAGAAATGATTTCAACCAATTCATTCTTATGTTTAGGATCACAATTTTCCAAATCTTGTGAATATTATTTTTCCTTAGACTTAATCAACATGAGACAAAAATTCTTGCTTGAATTAACTACTCTTTTCATTTGCCCTATTGTGACCAAGGAAAGACTTGTTTTAATGTGATGTGCTCTGACTATATATTCAATGCCATCCTTAACAAGCAAGTAATTATTCTCCTCTCTATAAAAGATTGATTTTCTATCATAAAGATATGGGCTTCCCAAAACAATCCCACATATGTCCAATGGGACAACATCCAACTTAACCTCAATCTACAAGTTTGGGAGACTTGTAGCTTCACATTGTCACACACCCAACCTAGTGGATAAGGCTTTGGATGGGGATTGGTTTGTAATCTTAAATTCTTAACAACCTCTTAAAAAATTAAATTTTTTTATGAACCACTATCAAATAGAGTATCAATCTTAGTATGTTTTGAAACAACTCTAATGTGGAACAATTCATTTCTTTTCTTATCAACATGCATAGAATTCTGTTTAGAAGACGATGCAGCATTTGATGACTTAGTCCTAGAAACTAAAAGAGAAGAATCATTATGTAATCCCATGGTTATGATCTTAGTTTCATCACTTGAATCTAAATCTAAATCCTGAACCATAACATTAATCTTCTTTTCCTTATTTTGAAACCTTTTAGGCCTTAACTTAGGGTGTAGTTTCCAACACTTAGACTCATCATGATTTTTCTTGCAATGAATTACAAAATGGTTTTCCTTCTTCTTTTTTAATAGTAAAAGTGAATTTCTATTTACCCTTTCCTAATGAACTTTCCCATATAGATTGCTTAACATTAGATTGCTTACTTTTAACTTTAGGAAAAGATTCTGTTGATTGTTTTCCTCTAGCCTCTAAATGAGTGGCCTGAACACCTACTGCATCTAAATTAGTGTGATTGAACATAATAATCATATGTCTTAAATAAATATGTATCCCACCTATATATTTTAGCAGTGTTTCTTGTGTGTAAAGAGGAACATTCAAAAGTAAAGCTTTTCTCCTAAATTCTTGTGTATAATCTTGAACATTTTGGCCTTTTCCTTGTCTAAAACTTTTCCAATCCATCATGGCTTATTGCATATATCCTAAAGGATAAAATTGATTTATGAGTTCTTAAACAAATTAATTCCAAGTAGCAATCAAGTTACCTTTTTGAAGCTTGGCTTCCTTCAACTTACTCTCCCACTAGATGAGAGTTGTGCCTCCCATACAAAGAGTAGCCAAATGAATTTTTGACTCATCCCCTGCAATATTTTAGACCCTACAATAAACTTCAATCTCCTTGACCCAATTATCCAACTTTTCAGCATTAACTTTGCCATTAAACATTGGTAATTCAAACTTAATATCCAATTTTAGTGAAGGGAGAGATTCCACAATTTTTTTACTATCATCTGATGAAGAAGGTTTTTTAGTTTCATTACCTTTTGATTCTTGTCAATCACCTTTCTCATTATCAGATTTCTTTTGTTTATCATGGTATAGTTCTTCAACCATGCTTCTCATCTTCATGAAGGCTTGGTGGAAAGCTTGTTTAGATTCCATCTCTTCTTCAGCCATCCCTGAAGCACACCTTGAGCCAATCTCTAAATTATACTTTGCAAGTTTTCCTTCACCCTTTTTGGATTTAGACCTTGTCAACATACACTAGCAACCACTATTAAATACCAACTACTCTGATACCAAAAATATGATCTAAAAATTGAAAATACAAGTGTATCACATTTGAATAACAAACTATTACATTTAAAGATCTACTATTTCTTGACTTTTCCATTTAATTTTTAATTATGAAATAAAAACCATAATTAAAATGAAGATTAGAATTAAAATAAACAGTAGATAAAATTAGAAGAATTCAATAACAAATTGATAATAGAGTTTGGCTTTAATAGCCTACATCTCTAGGTCCATTCGAAGTGAGGACCATTTCCATTAATTTTGTGCAACAAATGGCTTACAAAATCAATACAAGTCTTCAATTCTCCTATTCTAGTCTCTGTCTACCTATAAATATATCTCTTAGACCTATCATTAATGGCCCAAGTTTGTACAAGGCATAAATAAATCTCTAACCTTTTTAATTATCTTACACAATCAGCCTCTTACCACTCTTCAAATGGAAGTTCACTCCCTTTATATCACTTTGAAGCTCATGGCTCAAGCAGTCAAAGCTTATAAATTTTGCATGATAGGTGCAAAGGTTGAGTCCTTCGACCTTCTCTTTTGGTGTTTTAGAACTTATCTTTATCCCATATTTATTCCTTGGGAATGGATTACATGTTTTAAATAGGTTGGCACCACTCTTATATTTGCCGACATCCATTTTAAAGGAGACTTAGGCACTAAGCTTAGCCTAAACCTATACTTAGGCCGACGTTGGAGAACTATGGGTTAGCATGTGGTCTTTGTATGGCATGATGGGTTGGTGTGGTAGATTTTGTTTATTTGTGACTCTTTACAAATATTTAAATATATATCTAACATTGATGGGGTTCTATGGACTTTTTAACCTAAATACAATGTCACAAATAATGATACATGAAGATTAGGAGGCCAAGACACCCTTCCACAAGAGTGTGCTGACCCTCGCTGAGGGCCCCCAACAATTAAATAGTGGGACCCATAGATCCTCATATGACTGCCTATCAAATATTAGAGGCTATCAACAAACCAAACACCAAACTAATTTTTTTTCACAAATTCAGATTGCCACATGTCAAATGATTATTGGACCACTTGGTGTATTGAACAATGCCACGTCACTTTTTGATGCTTGTTATTACCCTATCACAAGAAAACTTTAGAAAGATATATCTCAAGCATTTAGACTACATTTTTCATTCCATAAGAAGCACTAGAAATCTCTTGATGAATTGTTCGATGTGGAAGTGGTTTGACCAAAAATTGAAGACTTTCAAAATGGAATGGTACATGGATCCACCTAGATCAATGTCACATGCCATATAATTTGTCATGTCATATGACATGTTAGATGTTATGTCACATGACATGTCATTTTCCATTTCATATGCCATGCCATCATGAATAGTGAAAGTGGGTCCCACAATGAGTTGCGATGGTGAATAGTGTTTTATGAATAGTGATTTTAGAAATTATTTTTGAATGGTGTTTTCAAATAATAAGTTTTGAATATAAATGGGTATAATAGGGACTTTTGTTAATTTATGATGGTGTTATAAGGGGTTATGAATATTTTAGGAGGATTTAAGGTGTTCTTGAGGCATTCAAACACCTAGAACTACAAGTGTGCAGTTTTCTATTCTCTACATTTTGCCCCTTTTTATTATGTGGCTTTGAATTAACAAGTTGAAAGATAAAAATAAATTTTTTGGTCTAAGGTTAGGTTATCTTCAGTATGGGAGGAGGTGTTCCCCCTCAAACTAAGAATTGATGAAGAGAGGCCAAAATAGGTGTAGGTTTGATAAACAGTTGGTGGGGAAGCACTAGGTGGTGCTGTAAGGTAATGGGGCATGTGAGATGCCAATAGGTGCATAAAATTTGAATAAGCATGGTAGTTAAGATTACACGAAGATTAAATCTACCAACTTTGGTAAAATAAGTTTAGTTCTAAGAAGATAGGTGACCAATAGACCATGTGTCTATTATTCTGACAACTAGGTACACTTGTTAGCCTTCATAATAAAAGGGGCAATGTCTATGTTGGTATCCAAATTTAGGAGTGATCCCATGTGTGGGTAAATAAAATTAGAAGTGATCCCATGTAAAACACCAATGGTCAGGTCATGTACTAAGTGGTGTAAAATATTAAATGTTTAAATGTTCAACATGGTAAAATCAGTTGGCATGGTCAAAAAGACTATGATGAGGGCATCATAAAACATGCAAATAGGTCTGGTCAAAAATAGCCAATGTTAGGGTAGATGTGGGAAAGGTGGTTGGATGGTTGAAATGGGATGGCTGAGCAGATGCCATATGCACTGGGCAAGTGGACACTACTTACATATCTCTATGGACATAATGTCCAAATGAACTTCAGGCCTAATGTAGTTCTTTTGAGGTTAGGTGTGTTAGGTAACTAGGTACCTAAATATGAAAAGGTGATGAGTTCATAGATAAAAATGAAGGTAGAAAAGGATGGGGGAATCCAAACATGGGTAGGACAAAAAGAAAATCATAATAAAATAAAGGGGTAATAATTCTAAAATTTATACCACCAAAAAAATGGGAGAAATAGGTTGTACTAGGATACAGGAAGTCAAATACTACTCAAATTGTCACGATGATCTAATAAGATCTTTCATCACCATCCAAATAAGTTGACATTGTGCATACTCTATAATAATGTCATGAATAGACTATGGAAGGGGTATGATTCAATGATTTGGAGAAGCAAAATAGTAGAGTGGGTAAATAGGTCATGGTGAATATTTGAACCCTTGACGCTTGAGCTAATGGGGCATTGAAATAAGCAAACATTGAGTTTTGAGGGAATTCTGAGATGCCAAGGGGCTTTGGAATATATAAAAATATTAATTAATTAATTAATTAATTAATTAATTAATTAATTAAGGGAGAAAGTTGTGTTCCCACATAGATATCCCAAATATCCCATTTGAACATGGTTTTTAGCTTGATTCCAATAGCAATGGAAGAGTAGAGAAAAAGGGATATAAAATGATCAAGACTAGAGGGATGGGGAAGGAAAATTCTTCTAAATAGCTAGCAATTCTTGTGCATGTTTTTTAGTCACATGACTTGTGAATGAGGAAAAAAGAGAAAGCGCTAAAAAGTGTCAAGCAGAAAGTGTTGAAGGGCTAAGTAGGAGATGGATGAAAAAAGAAGCATCAAGGTGACCAAGGGGGATGAAAGGAGCTAGGCATGGTCATATGGATGAAAAATAAGGAGTACTAGGTAATGATGAAGAGAAAAGGAAAATAAAAGGTAGAAGTGAAGAAATGAAAAGGATGGAGAATGAAGGATGGTGAAATTGGTGGTTGGGTGGCCACGAAAGGCCTGAAAACAAGTTTAAAAATATTGGGAAGAAGGATTTGGTGATGAAAATGAGAGAGAAAGAAAAGGGAAATGCAAGGGTTAAAATAATAAGATGAAGATAAGGAATGAAAATCAAGGATGACAAGAAGGAAGAATTGAAGTGGGATATAAAGCATGGATACTCCTACAGATGTAAAAGATAAGTAAGTACCATGATGGAGAGTAAAGGGGAATTATAGATAAGAAGAAAAGGGCAATTATGGAAGGCTTCTCTAGGATAAATACATAGAGTGGGGATAGAATAGGAGGAAATAAAAAGGATGACAAAAATATAAAATGGTGAGGTAAGGAGGAATGAAGTGGAGGATGTGATGAGAATAGGGGAAATAATCAATAAGGAAGACATCTGAGATGAGGCAAAAAATGTGAGGAAATGAAAGGGAATAAAAGGAAGTAGGCAAAGGCTGAAAGTGTTGGGAAACAAATTAGATGGAGAAGGGGACTAACAGACATAGATGGCTAAGGTGATGAAGAGAAGGTAGGGAGATAAAGAAGATGCAACGTGGTTTAGGATGTAAGTAGTAGAACAAAATCATATGAAGGTGACAAGGAGGCCAACAAAATAGAGGAGATGGTGGCTAGATAGGAAAGAAGAGTGGGGAATTAGTAAAGCTATCTGTCCTTGTGTTAAAAGGGATTAACAAGATAGAAAATTGATTAAAGGAGATTGACGAGTTGGAAAAAAAATGGCAGACAAGGTGGGTGGAATTATAACCCAAGGGCACTAAGAAATAATGTTCAAGGCAATCTTGGTTTACGATGCCCTAGGCAAGGGCATGATTAGTAGTGGAAATTATTTAGGAAATGGGGAGTTAGTTGTTAGTGGCTAAGATACCTATGAGTGGTTTTTACATAGTTGAAATGGACATCAAACCAATGTATTTTTATTAAAAGGATGGCTAGTGGCTTGCAAATGGGATTCCCTGATTTAAAAGACCATGAAGTTCAAGTCAGGTTGGTTGGATGCAAAATTGGCAAGAGGTCAAAACTAGTTAAGGTTGGTTTTAGTTTTCTCATGGTTAATGGTGAAGTGAAGGAAAAGGAAATGTTAGTGAATGAGATACTTTTAATTAGTGCCGACATAGTCCTTGGACATCAGGATAACCTAGTTTTAAATAGAGGTTGGGTTAGTGGTGTCCAAGTGGGTTGCCCCAATTGGATGAACAACATGGGTTAGTTTGGGATAATGGTGAAGGGTTTTGGTGAAACAATAGAGGTGTTGGGTTATGGTGAAGGTAATGGTGAAATTGAATGGGGTAGGTGTCTTTGTTAGGAGGTTATGCTAGCTAAAGTTATGTGAGGTTACAATCAAAGTGGTAGTAGTTACCACTATGAGTTGGGTTTTTGGAGATGGGTTTCTATCAGAATCTTCATAGTCACAATAGAAAATGGTCATCACCACTATGAGCTATTTTTTATTGGTTGTAGAGTAAAAATGACATGCAAATAATTTATTTGATGTCTAGGTAGATTCTAATAGTTAGAAAACTAGTAGCATGGTGAGTGGCAGAGGATAGTCTATGTCCTACTTAAGAGTTGCATTGATGGGTTGGGTAGAAGGTGTCCTTATATGCATCCTCTATTCCTAAAATGATAATTTATAGAGGCCCTTTAATTAGGTAGTGATTTTCTGAGGGATATAGATCATGAAACTGAACAAGATGGATATGCATCTACTGAGGAGGATATAGTCGTTGGCACAAAAGAATAGATTGCCATGCTAATGATAATAGTCACTAGAAAGAGGTGATCAAAATATGGGCCCATGATGATGCCATGAAATGATTGATTGGATCAAGAATTACATGGCCACGTGAAATGTTGGTAGACACACTTGCATCACATCAAAAGATACTATGCACAGGAATTAATGATGTCATAAAATTCTCACATTGATAGAGTAGATAATCATGCTAGTGAGAAAGGATGATCAGATGGTTATGTTAAAGAAAGGCTCTGAAGATGAGGATACATCACTAATCACTTTGCCACATAGGTCACTTAGAATGTTGAGAATGAAGGGAGATGAAAATGGCAAAGAATGGGAGGAATGGTGGGGAGGAAGGGGAACCTCCACATCCTAAAATAATTAACATGGTGAATATCTAGATCTATCAGATGCTTCAACACATGATGGTTATAATAGAAGTGTTTTTAAACCATCAAGAAGAGGTGATACATCCATAACCTAAGATATAATTTAAACTAATACCTCCTTAATGATGGAGTAGGTGAGAAGTGTACTATGCCTGAGGGGATTTCTATAGAGGCAAAAAAATATGGTATGGTGCATTTGTGGGTTGAATAACTAGGGCTATGTAGTGAGGGTGCTGGGTGAGAAAAATGAAAGATGTAGATTAGAGAATGATTGTGACCCTATGAGGATGTATGTGAGATATGAGAATAGAGGATACCCTTTAGCAGTTGTGGATATAGTGAATATTATTGAGGGTAGCTCTGGTAGTAATCAAGTGGAAGGAAAGATGACTATAATCCTAGAATCACTAGAGAATCATCTAAATGTAGAGCAAGGAGGATGAGGTGTAGATAGTTAGATAGCTTTGTAAAAGCCATGTGACTTCTTGCACCTTAAATAAATAAATAAAAGATAATGCAAAGTTTGTTTGTAAACATGTATAAAATGCTTAATGTGATTTATTCATTTTGAGGCTGGATGAACATAATGATAAAAATGATGAGAAATGGTTAGAATTAATAAAATAAACATTTACCCATGAATTTGAGAGATAAAAAATAGGGCATGATTCTTCATCATTGGTAAGGATTGAAAACAAAACCCACACGTGAGATAGGCTTAATGAACATAAGCCTTGCAAATGCTTCACATTAGCATGTGTTTGTGGATAAAACAACCTTCTTAATCACCTGGCATCAAGTAAGCTCACAATCCCTTGATCAAGAGGAAGAAGGGAAATATAGGGGATAGGTGGAGTGAGGAAGAAGGAAAATGTGAATGGTAACCTTATGTGGGTCAATTTGCCACTTTTATAGGTGACCACCAAACTATAATAGACTAGTCCATGTGTTATGATAAGTGTAGACTGATCAATGTGATAAGTTTAAATGTAGAAGTAGATTGTGGTTTCTATCTAATTATGTTTCTTGCACATTGATTGTGGTTGGCAATGGGTCTTTTTGAGTTTTATTATTTGGGAAGTTGATTAATGCAAGAAGCTTCCATTGAATTACTTTCTATTTTTGTCAAAGCTGACTTAGCCATCCTACAAGGGAGTGGTCTAAGTTTATGGACTTTGTTTTTAATGATTGTAATAACTATCCTTCAAGGGAATAGTCTAGTTTTTGTTTTAGGAAAATTTGAATTTCTTTTGAGTAGTTGTCCTTTGAGGGAGTAGTCTACTTTTAATTTTGAAGCAATTTTTTATTTTGATTTTGGGGTAGCTATCCTTTGAGGGAGTAGTCTATGATGCCAAAGAGTGTGACCCAGATAATATTTTGTATTTTTGGAATAATTTTGATAATTGTAGACATGGACCAATGTAATTAGGTTTAGGGTTTTCTCCTTTATAAGGATGAAACATGAACACAAGAAGGTTTGTGAAAGGAGGGGAACTGAGGAATAATGACCATGGGATCCCACCATGTTAAATATGTAAAGTATCCATGAGAACCATGTTATGGGTAGAGCCAAGGTACCCATACTTAGGATTGGATCATGACTATGATGGTTAATCACACGATTCTATGTTGTAGTCAGTTGTTCTTAGAAAGGAGAAGAGGAATGTGAAAAGTAAATATCTCATAATAAAGGGATGAGTTTAAGTTAGATATGAAAATGGCTTAGATTCATGTTTTAGCAAAATAACTAACACAAATTCAAATCATTGAGAAGCTCAGGTACTAGTTTGCCTTCAAGGGAGGATAAATGATAAGCACTTGATTCATACTTGTGGGTGATGTATGGTCTGAACTAATTGAAAACAAACTTTCCACATTTGATTTTCTCCATATTGGTTACATGTTGGTGTTCCCTTAGGATAAGGTCTCCAATATTTAAGCTTTAAAGTTTGAATTACTTGTTATAATCATGAGTGATACACTCTTGATAGATACAGAGGTGGGCCAGGGCTGATAAGTGGTGCTCATCAAGGAGCTCAAGCTGAGCTAAACAATGTTGACAAAAGTACTCTTTAGAAAATATATCTTGCAAAGAGATGTGAAGAGATGGGATTCGTAATTAAAGGGGTAATACTTCCCCTACTACAAAGACCAGAGAGAAAGGGGTAGCACCCATAGAGGTCCAGAAGCTAGTGCGATAGGCTCATAAAGTGAATGGGATGTACAAGTGCCAATCCTAACCTGAAGCACTAACTACTTTAGTGAGCATTTTTTAAAGGATTTTGTTGGAAGCTTCTACCTATCCATTACCTTGAGTGTATTATGGTGAATAAAATCTCAACTCAATCCTAAATGCATCACACAAGCTTTAAACTTACTTGTTCCTAAAGTATTTTCCATTATTAGTGATGATTTTATGAGGGACATTGGAAAAACAAATGATATGATGATTGATGAAATCTATGATCCTTTCTACTTAAATCAAGATGAGGGGGATAGCTTCTAACCACTTAGTGAAGTACTCAATGGGCTATGCGATTGTGAATAATGGGGGTTAATTTCCCCAATGAGATCAAGCCCCCATTAGGAGAAAGGCTAAAAGTCTTTAGATAATTAGAGACTATTGGCTGGCATGTGATGTAAATTAACATGTTATTGGCATTTAACACACTTTTTTACATAATCAAAATAGTCTTGGTTGAGGGTGGGCCAATAATAGCCAAGGTAAAGGATATGTTTACTGACCACTAAGCTGATAAAGTATCTCCCATAGATCCCATCATGTGTTTCCTTGATGGCATGGGAAGCTTCATGACTACTTAAGCAACAAAGGAGGAGACCATTGAAACTATGTTTGTAAGGGATTCCCCCTAGTATGGTGTAATGAGAGGTACTTTGAACAAAGTTTCTTTGAGCATTCTGGGAGAGGTCAGGAGGAATGATGCCTAGGTAGAGGTAGTTAAAATTTTAGTCATACCAAATGTCAGATGGGGATTTTTCCACATTAAAAAAGCTAAGGGGGTTAGAATGGCTATAAGGTGTGGTAAAATAGTGAATGGTGACAAACATTTTTGAATTAGAAGGCTGAGAAGGGATCTAGGAAGCAAGGCAAGCCATTATATTAACAAATTTATTAGTAGATCAAGGAATGGATTAGATTAGGTAATGTTTAAATGATGCTAAGAGTTTGTCAACTAAAAGTTTATATTTTTGCAAAACATCATTCTAACATTTATAAGATCCATTGACCTAGTTGACCACATGTTGGGAATCACCAAAGATATGGATTGTCTTAATTCTTAAGGTTAAAGCAATTTGAAGACCTGTCACTAGGGCTTCATATTTAGCCATATTATTGGTGCATTTAAAGTCAAGTTTGAAAGATAGTGGAAGGGGTTCACCATCAATAGGGATGAGAATAACTATAGTACCACCTCCTTGATGACACTTCGAGCTATCAAATAATATGGTCATTTGATAGGTTATGCCATCTTATTGAAATAGGGTCATGATGGACTCATTTGGAAAGGCAAGACTAGGTGTTTAGTTTTTGTGTAAAAGAGCTTCAACAAATTGGTTAGTGATGAATTTCCCCTTAATAGACATATACTAGAGGAATTCGAGGTCAAATTTAGCTAGGATCATGAGACACTTAGCCATAAGCTGGTTTTAGTATGGTTTGGAGTGCATGTATTCAAGTGGGTTGGTATTAGTTATGATAAAGGTTTTGTGGTTAAAAAAGTAGTGGCAGAGTTTGGTGGCTATGAAGGTTAAAGCTAAGTAGAGCTTCTTAGTATGGGTATATTAAGTCTTGTATTATACAAGTGTGCAACTAATGTAGTATATGGCCTACTCTATGTGTTGATCATCTCGGTGAGCTAACATTATTCCTAGGGAATGATGAGTGGCATAAACATATAGGTAAAAGGGGTGGTCATCCTTGGGGAGAAGAAGAATTGGTGGAGAGAGAAGGTATTCGTTAAGGGAATCAAAGGCTTATTGGTAGTCCTTGGTCCACTTAAAAAAGGTATCCTTCTTAAGGAGATGGTGAAAAGGGTGACATCTATTTGATAATTGTGAAATGAAGCACTAAATGGATTGGAGTTTTCCTTGTAGGCTATAGAGTTGCTTAAGGTTGGTAGGAGGAAGCATCTCTAATATTTCTTTGACTTTGGTAGGGTCCACTTCAATTCCTCGAAGAGAGATGATAAAGACAAGAAGATTTCTTGGAAGGACTCTAAAATTAAATTTTCTAGGATTGAGTCTAACTTGGAAATGGATTAGGAATTAGAAGATGATGTCAAGAACTTTAAGATGATTTTTATGAGATTTGGATTTTCCCAAGAGATCATCAACATAATATTCTACAATGGTGTGGATGAGTACATGAAAGATGTAGGTCATGGCTCATTGGTAGGTGGTGCCAACATTTTTAAGCCAAAAAGGCATTACCCTATAGTAAAAGGTTCCCCATGGGGTGGTGAAGGTAGTTTTATGCTGATCTTCTAGAGTAGTCAATATTTGATTATAACCTGAAAAATTGTCCATGAGAGATAACATCTCATGGTCAACTATAAGATCAATAATTTGATCGATGCTAGGCAAAGGGAAGTCATCTTTTGGATAAGCAAGGTTAAGTTCAAAGAATTTAATGAAAAAGTGATGTCCCCCTATAGATTTGGTGATGAGAACTATATTAAAAACCCATTGGGGATAGTCAATTGGTTGAATGAAGTTTACGAATAGAATATGTAGAAACTCTTATTTGACAAGAAGGGTTATGGGAGGATGCATGCATCAAAGCTTTTGCTTGACAAGTTTGGCATCATGATGAATGACTATGTTATAGGTAGCAATGGTGGGGTCAATCCTAGGAATATCACTATAAGACCAAGTGAATGTTATGTTGTGATCTCAAAGGAAAGAAAAGAAGTATTGAATTTCCTTAATATTTAATGATTAGCTCAACTTGATGATGTGGGGGTCATCTAGGGTGACCAAGATGATATCAATGGTAGATTCGTTCAACATGGTTTAGTTCTCTAGTGAAGAAAACTTATGGATAGAATAATCCTCTACACCAAGGAAGGTGAGAATAGAGTCATCATCCTGATGATGAATGGTATAAATGGTAGGAGAATCCTTTTTGACCATTTTGGGATAGATGAGGGGAATGGTTTTGGTTTGGCCACCTTCATGATAAATCAAGGGGCTGAGGTTGATGGTATTGATTAAAAAAATGTTATGGGGATGATTTAAGGATCTTAAAGTGGGGAAAGTGGTTAGGTTGGTGAGGATGAGCTATTTTCCTTTAATGGTGGAAATGGGTTTGGTTGATTTGGTATATTCTTTAGGTGGTTTATACCTTAGGCCAAATGACTCATGAGATTTCATAATTTTGACATAAAGTAACTCATGAGGTCCTTATTCATAGCAACCAAAGATAAATCCTTTCCAAGCACACCTATGGATATATAATTTAGAAAATTCAAGTTTTCTAAGAAAAAAAAGTTTAGGGTGAATGGTTGAGTGGTTGAGGTAGTGGTAGGAACTAGAAGTGGCCGATTAAGTCCCCTATAAATAAAATGCATTTGATGGTTCTAATGTTGGGCTCATAGGAAGGGTCATATCTAAGGTTCCCATATTCTAGGGGAGTAGGGAAGGTATCTAAGGCTAAGATTATATATTATCCAAAGAAAATGTGTTGGAATGTGGTTATCATAGGGTCTTTGATGAGAATCTGGGAAGAGGGGATAGATGAGCTAGTGGAAGCCTCATCAACATTCGGTGTAGGGATGTTATTGGTTTTGGTTGGTGAGATTGTGTTGGTAATAGAAGTTTGTGAGGTGGATGAAGGAGGAAGAAGGACATCATTAGGTTGATATGTCATGTTGTAAGATGCAAAATGGTTAGGGTCAACTTAGATCATCATAATTTATCCTTCATGTTTAAACTCAACACAATGATATAAGGTGGAAGGAACACAACCCATGGCATGAATCTAAGGATGTCTAAGTAACACATTGTATTGGAACTTTCCTTCTAAAACATATCAGAGTTCAAGAATAGTTTGGGGTCCTACACGGATATGGAGGACAACTATACCCAAGGTAGTAGCCATGGTATCATTGAAGGAATAGAGGACTACTGAGCTTTTAGACATGATGTTTGTAGGTAACTATAGTTGGTCATAAGCATGGAAGGAGATAATATTGATCATATATCCTTTATTAATCATCCCTCTTTTTGACATGGGTTTGATTGATGTATATAGTAATGAAGAGTGGGGGATTAGGATCCTCTGAATGGATATAAGGTATTTTGGTATTTTTGAAGGTGACAAGGTTGTAAGTTTGAAGGGCACAAATAAAGGTGGCTAGAGGTTTAGGGTCATTAGGTTGGACCTCAATGGATTATAAGGTTTTTATGAGTGCTTGGTGATGATGGGGAGAATTTGAGATTAACTCATAAAAGCTTATCTTTGCTAGAGTTTGGAGGAGTTTTTTTAGGATAGCTTTATTGATGGATATTACATATGGATTAGGATATGGAGGGTTAGATGGAGAGGATCCTAAGATAGATACTTTGGGCTTGTTTGAAGATGGAGAGGGTTGGGTATTATTTTTTTGAGAATTTGAATAGGGGTAAGTCTAAGTAATGGATGCCTTAGCCTTCCCTTTATCCTTTTGTTGGGCCCAGGATCAGGTGACCATGTGAATAGTGTGGATAAGGGGGTTTTCTAGATTAGGTGGTTATTTTAGTTCCTCCTCTTCATTATTAGGTAAGATTGAAGGTTGGATGGGTTGATTTGGTGGTTTGATTGGAAATGGGGATGAAGGAGGTTTTTTGATAATAAATCATCATTTTCACATAAGTTATGAACAAGCACTTGGAGATATTTACAATTTTTGGTGTCATGTCTTGGTTCCCTATGGTATGCACATATCAGGTTATCATTGAACCATTTTTTTTGAGGATGTGAAGGGTTAAAAGTTTTGATAGGTTGGAAAGGCTTGATAGGTGGTAAGGTTATGGAAGAGGTCTTTAACAACCTTCAGAGAATGGTTGAGTATGGCTCCACTAAAGGTGGTAGGGGTTTGGTGGTTTTTGGTTTGGGTGTCGAGGTAGAAGATTATTTATAAGTAGGTTTGGTGATAGGTGATTTTAATTTATTAGGTTTGCTTGATGGATTTAGTTTAGGTAATACAGTTGATGATCTAGAAGGAGAGTATGGTAAGATAGGTAGCTTAGATATTGTTGGTGTTGGTAGGAGAGATGTTTTATAAAGGAAGTGTGATGGTGTAATTAGTAGAGGTGGTAGGGTTTTGGTATAAATAATGGGCTTCATTATCAAGGTATAGGGATGAGGACCCAAGATGGAGGCCAAGGTTGAAGGAGGTAAAATATAGGATTTTGGGTTCTTTTGTGGTTTTACCACCTTGGTTATTTTTATTGGTTTTGAAGGAGGTTTAGCTACTTTATTTTTTTCAAGTAGTTGAGGGTTGGTTAGCTTAGTAGAGGTTTTATATGGTTGGGTGGAGGTTTTATAAGTGCTAAGTTGGTTCACCAAAGAAGGGGTTGGGGGTTTTGATTTGGTTTTCTTACCCTTGTCTTAGCTTGTGGCAAAAGTTTTCATAATTAGAGGTTCACTGGATGAGGCTATCTTTTCTTATGAGATAACTTTCAAAGAAGGAAAAAATGGTTCTATAATAGGGATATAGCTATGGAAGCTTATATTGAAGGTTTGGGTATGGTTACTTCTTCTATTTAGATGTTTAAAGGGGTGGAAGGTCATTCTGCTTCTTTCATAGGTAGAGGAGAATTGGTAGGTTGATGAGTAGGTTCTTTGTCATAAAGTGTGTCATGAACCATGTTGATGGTATGGGTGTTAGGAGAGAATTTGATGTTATTACTTTCATTTTTGGTATGAAAATGGTTTGGAAAAGGCTATCTAAATATGTTAAGAGCTTGATTTGGTGAAACATTGGGGTTATCTAATCTAAGATCCCCCTTATCAATGAGGGATTGGATAATATTATTAAAGGTGTTACATCTATTACTATCATACACTATAATGTAATAAAAGACACAGTGGTCATTCTCATTATACCATCCTAGCACAGGGTGAGAAGGATCAAACTATTGAGGTGGTTTAATAAGTGGAAGTTAAATGATGTTGTATTTTAATAATGTTTCCAAAATAGAAGCATATGGTTCTCCAAGTGGAGTTAATTACTTCTAATTATTCCATGTTTAGTTTCTTTGGTTTGAAGGATTTGAGGAGTTATAGGTCTGGTTCCTCAAGTTTAGTTGGTTTGTAGATGGTAGAGGTGTGGCTTTGAGCATAATATCATTAGCAGTCATTTTATTCTTAATATTGTTATTGGTTAGGTTGTTAGGTTTGGATGAAGATGGCTCATTGGGTTTGTAAGTAAAGTTTTTATTTTTCAACTTTAACTTCCCTTCTTTAATGGCTCTATTTTCTAGTTTATGAGCCATGATAAAGGCTTCATCAAATGTTTGAAAACTTTAGACATGCAACATGGAATAAATGTGTTTTGCACATGCTCAAATAAAAAGCTTTATGAGTTATAGTTGAGGTAAGGGGAAGGAAATTTGGTTTATTAATCTTTTCCAATGAGTGACAAAGTCAGAAATAGGCTCATCTTCATATTGTCAGGTAGAGTAGAGGTAGATAATTGAGACTTTATTTAAGATATTGATTGAAAATTTTTCTAAGAAAGTTTGGGCTAGTTGAGCGAAAGAGATGATAGAATTCTTATTAAAGAAATTATACCAATCTAAGGTCAGTCCTACTAGATACATGGGGAATGTGTGGAGAACCAAGGAGTCATCATGGGAAATTAGGTAACATGAGTGTCTAAATGCCCTAAGATGTTGTTGGGGGTCCTTCTTATTTTTAAACTTAGTAAATTTTAAGAGTTCCCATTGGGGAGGGTAGGCATGGATTGGGACAAATGGATGGATGTGTTCATTACATATTTGGTCATAGGAAAGGAGGTTACTAGATCTTGAAAATTAAGATTTAATATTGTTAACTTTGTCGATTAACATCTTGACTAAGTCATTTTTTGGTTGGGTTGGGGGAATGATAGAATTGATAAATAGATATGATAGTTGGGAAGAGGGAATATGGTGGTAAGAGGTTGATGTTTGTTGAGGGGGTACCGCATAAGAGTTCATGGGTATGAATGAAGAGGTAAGGGGAGATATATGGCTTTGTGGGTTATCCACATATTGATAATAGGTGGAAGCTATTTGTTGGGGAACTATTATGGTTGGGGGAATAAATGTATGAGAGGGTTGGGTTTGAGAGGTTACTTGAGTTTGGATGGGAGGAATTGTTTGGGGTATTGAAAGTGCCATGTTTTGAAGAGAGGTGTTAGTTGGATAGTGGTAAGAGGGGAAGAGAAATGAATGGTGGAAGTTTGACCCATGGTTGGTAGGGTATCGATGGGAAGGGGCACACTCACCTCAATGTGAGATGAGTCAATTAGGGTTGAAGGTTCTTAAGCAATAATCAAAACATTTAATTGGGTTTGATCTACTTTAGGTCCATGAGTTGAGGAAGAAGTATGAGAAACAAAATGTCAGGTAGAGGTGACACCCATCATGAGGTGGTACAACATGTTGTAAGGTAGATTCAATAGAGGGATGGAAGAGGTTGTAGTGTAAAGGGCCAAAGAGGCATGGTAATGTTACAAGGCCACTAGGTTATTATATAGATAGGAGGTGAAGTTAGTATCCCTTTGAAGGACCACTAAGGGTATATTAGGTGAATGAGGCATATAAGGAGAATCACAGGGTGACACCTCGACATCTGAGATGTACTCCATGGGTAAAGATGAGGAAGGAGGTGTGGGTAGGTTGGTTTGGTTTCTCACATGTAGTTAGGTTAAGACCATGTGAGAAACCAAAGAGATTAATTAAAACCTCACACCTCAAATAAGAAGTAATTGAATAAAAGAAAAGAAATCAAAATAAATCAACATGATCTAAAGAACAATAATCCCTAGATTTTTAATTATCTCTTATTAGCTTAAGCCTTAAATGAATATGAAGAGAATTTGATTAAAAAGGTCCTAATCAAAGCCATCTAAGTTTAGTTTTGAGACATTTAGGTACTCAAGATTCAATTCTACATTGAATCGGGTATGTGGCTTATTACTGGGGGCTTGCTTCCCACATTTCACGAACTCAAAGTTGAGTTGGGATGCTTAGCCAAAATATACCATATTTTAAAATTTTATATTCTGATAGAGAACATATTTAGTAATCCCCTCAGTGATTAAATCTGGGTATGAAAATTGGGTAGGGGTAAGGTTGCCACTTGGTGATGAAATCCAAGTCAGACCTTGTCTCTTGTATTGTTTTGGTGTGTTGACTATGAAATTGGTTCAGTTTGTGTGTCAAAAATAAAATTGAATCTATGATTAATTTAACTATTTAAATAAATCTACATGAGCTAATTAAGCAATGAAACCATGAATGCACTTGATTTTAAACCAAAGAAATTTTTGATGTCTTTGAATGAGCATAGAATAATGCAAAAGGTTTATTTTATAATGTAGGAAATTTTAGATTCCAAATTGATGAGAATAAAAGAATGCAGGTATTTATTTTATGGAAAATAAATTTCAAATTTCATTTGATGAACATAAAATAATGTAAAGATTTATTTTATGTTAAAATAAATTTTGGATTTCAAATTTCATTTGATGAACATAAAATAATGCAAAGATTTACTTTATGCCAAAGGAAATTTTATATTTCATGAGCATAAAATAAAAGAGGAGATAATTCAAATTCAAAATATGAGAAATTGGAAGAAAAGGCCACCTAGATAATGCTAGGTCCCACCGGGCATGCCAAAATGTTTTCATAAATTTTTGCTTTTTTCTTATTTTTTTATGAGAAAAGATAAAAACATAAGATGAAGGGTGTGTACCTGGTAAACATGCACTCACTCATGATCAGATGAAGAGAGAAATACTTTTTATCTTGGGAGGAATACCTTCAATAAGACAACATTACCACAAGCTTGTTAGTTAGACAAAGATCCAGGGTGGACCACCTAGTATATGCTAGATCCAAGAAGCTAAAGCTTCCTTGGATGGTTGTCAATCGAATCCAACAATAACAAATTAATATGAAAAAATCAAATAAAGATAATTTCATTTAAATTAATGATAAATTAAATGATAAGTACAAAAATAAATGAAATACTTATTCAAATAAAAATGACTAAATCTAGGACATGCTAAAACTAGTCAAGGTAAGGCCATAGTTTTGGGGTTTGGGTAAAATGATAAGGGTCAAAAAGATTATTTTGATGGGTTGGGTAAACTATAAAGGCTGAAAATATACAAAAGGGTAAATGGATAGATGATTCAAAGAAGAGAATATGTCGAGTGTGGCAAAGAGGTGAAAGAGGTCAAGTGAGGAATATGGCAAAGAGGCAAAATGGAGTAAAGGGGTAAAAGGGTAAATGGTAAGAGGAGGAAGGGATTAAGACAATAATGGTGAAGGGAGTAAAAATTTTAAGGTAAGGGAGGCCAAAATGAAATAAAAAAATTTAAATAAAAAAATAAAAGATTACATCAATGTTTGTAGATGCTTATTGATGAAGATGTCTTGAGGCAATTTCAGCAGAGCTTCATTAATTTGAATTATTTTGCTCCAAGATGTGGAAGAGTAATTACCTCCTTGAGATTTATGAACACCTAAAATAAAATTTGGGCAGAAATACTCTAACTTTGCAACCTTTCCCTTGGGTGAAGGAGAGATGGTGTATTTGTAGTTTTTTTGTGAGGAAACATACCAAAAGAGGGCACCTTGGAAGTATGGTGATTTTTTTCCAAAGTTCAAGGATGTAATTGGTGGAATATTGATATGGGGGTTTTCAATTCTTGCTAACTTGAATTCAAGTCCAATTTTAATAGGAATTGTGCACATGGTTTGAAAATGAGATCGAAGACTTTGTTACACCCTTATTTGTCCTCATTTATGACTTTTA
This sequence comes from Torreya grandis, assembly GCA_037957365.1. Lineage (NCBI taxonomy): Eukaryota > Viridiplantae > Streptophyta > Pinopsida > Cupressales > Taxaceae > Torreya > Torreya grandis. Next base: position 245,881 of record JARHVA010005895.1, read on the forward strand.
AGAGTTCTCCCACCAAATATGGTCCATTTTTAAAGGGGGCATGGGTGAGTCAAGGTTATTTGAGTGAAGATTCCAATTTGGGTTGATAAGTCTCTTATTGGGGCTAAGAAGTCCAAAATGGGGGCTCTTTATCTCTCCTAACATGTGAAAGGGGCAGGTAAGTCAATTTTGAAGGCTATTTTCATGTGAAAATGTAAAACCAAGTCAAATGACTTATCCTTGGGGATAAATTATACCCATTTCAAGTGGGGACCCTTATGATTCTTTAGTGAGTTCATTCAGCATCTTTGAAAAAGGGGCTAAAGGTGGGGTACCAAGCCATGTCACTTTGCCACATCATTTTGAAATATCACATTACATGTCATTTGTCATGTCATATGCCATGTCACATTCCATGTCATTTTCCATGTCACTTTCCATGTCATATTACATGTCATCATGAATAGTGAAAGTGGGTCCCATAATGAATAGTGATTTGTGAATAGTGATTTCAAAAACTATTTTTGAATGGTGTTTTCAAATAATAATTTTTAAATAGAAATGGGTAGAATAGAGAATTTGGTTAAGTTAGATGGTGGTAGAAGGGGTTAGGATGGTTTTAAGAGGATTTAAGGTCATCTCAAGGCATTTAAACACATAGAACTTCAAGTGTGCCATTTTCTAGTGTCTATACCAGGCACATGATCTATGCATTGCGAGATGCTAGACCTTTTTTATACTCGCATGATGTAATACATTGGGGGAATTTTCTTATTTGATCATAATTGATATAGTTTACATATAATTTATGATAATTCATACGTTATCATGTTTAATCTTATATTCAAATTATTACACATTTCTATATCCATGCTCATATCATTTAAAGTGTACTTTATATGCCATAATACATAACACATATATGCAAGGACTAGTATTATATACTTATGTTTGTATATTATAATTCATTTATTTCTATCTTCCCTAGGTTATTATATTTCTTTCTATTGTATTTATTATGGAATATTTGTGTAATAACCCCACTAGGTTTTACCAACTTATAGTAAAAAAAATTAAAATTTTAATTACACATATTCATCATTTAGATTTCACCATGAGAAACCTAATTAGTGATAACTAAATACATTAATTTAATTAACAAATCAATTTATATCAAAGGCAATAGATAAGGATCACCATTAATAGATATGAAAATCATGAACAATACTAAAAAAATAATAAATACTACATCTAATCATAAATGAAATAGTACAAATTGAGCCACAATTGATACAACATTACAAACACTATTGTATAAGTATAATGTATAAATTTTAAAATTTTAAGTAATACATAATAATATATCAAATAATTAAGCATGATACAAATCTCCATGGAGTAGATTTTCCATGATTCAAGTATCAATCTGTAACCTCAAGTGTAGTCCCTAGTATAGTACTCCAGTTGGGAGGTAAAACATCAGCTAAGAACTTTTACACACCAACCATGGAGCATATATCTCTCACACTATCTCCCAAATAAGGGGATGACCCTCCCTTAATTTATGGGTATATAATGATGGTGCAATAACTTAGAGTAACAGACCAAAATCTATGTGTTCAAGATATCTAATACATAATGTGTACCATAAAGAAATAAAGTATAATATGATATCACACAAATATGAAAAATATATAAACATATGAAATGACAATGTTTAATAAAAAATTTCTTTGGCCAAAATTTTCAATAATTAATGATCTCTAGGATCAGTCAAATTCATACACACCACTCAATTGGATTACACCTCATCTTGAATTGATGGCGCTAAGTAAGGTAGTGGAGTCCATCCACTACTTATTTGGGTTCATGAATGCAAGATTTGGTAAAAATATATAATTAGATTCATTTAAAATATTTCCATTTATCTAATAAAAATTATGTGAATTATAGAAATATCACATAAAATCATTTAGTCAATCAAATGAAATGCTACAAAATCTATAACATCTACATTATTAAAAATAATGAATAAAATAAAATATATTCCTTAAAATTACATACCTTATAGGTAATGATTTATCTAGAATGTTATTTACTTAAACCATAAAGCAACTTAAAATGCTCTTTCATTCCCAAAATAATAATTATAACACAAGATTGTATATTTGTTTCTATTTCACATATAAACAAAATCAAGTCCAATACATATTAATATTCTCGATATTTAAACTCATAAACACCTATATAATGCTTTAATCAACATTAAGATATATACAAGTACTCATTTTCACACTTTTTTACATAACATAGCTATATGCATTTATAAATATATACTTAAATGGTATAAACATTTCTAGATTGCATACTTAGTCAATCAATGTTTAAATTATACCATTTATATGTATATTTTTTAATTCAAAAGAATGAATTTTAATATTTTGTAATTAATTCACTATATATGGTATACTCTAAGTTGAGATCCACTATCATTTGTCTTTGATTATTTTTTATACTCTAAGTTTACATCTAACAAACAAACAAAAGCCCCATAACTTTTTTATAAACTACATGAATCCCATATACTTGTAAAACATATAAAATTTCATAACATTTACACATTGCATACATCCAAACATTCATTCCAATCATTTTTAATTAAATATCCCAATTTAATTAATTTAAGATTGGCATTTAAAATAAATGCATATAAATAACACAAACACACAACCGACTATATCCAACTTAGGTTGACTAATATAACAACATATACTACATCATGTAAATTTATTCATTCATAATAAACATCAAACACATACCTAGTCATGTTACTAACTATGCATATCTCTTACTCATTAAAAGACTCTTTTTGAATAATCTATAATACATAGTCATGACTATATAAATGTAGAGTTCATAGATAATGCATACAATTTAAATATTAAATCTTCCATATAAACTATAACATATTCATATATATTTTTATGCATAAGGGTGAGTTAAAAATGTATAGTTTGTTCATTCACCTACCCATACCTGGGTTACATGTTATGGCCTTAGACTGAATTGTTCCCAAAACCATATATGGAGTATAGATGAGATAAGATTTCATAATAGAGTCTATCTAATAAACTATGGTCTTCACTTATAATGAACAACTATGTTTGAATATTAATCAACATAAATCCAACCAAAATCAAAACCTTGAGTTCATATTATACAAGAATATTCAACTATTTAAATATAACACATATTTCCCTCAAAATTCCTACATGTCAAGATATAGGTATATACATATAAATATGTCATCGACTCAAAATGAGTATATAATTGTGTGTGTGTGTGTGTGTGTGTGTGTGTGTGTGTGTGTGTGTGTGTGTGTGTGTGTGTGTGTGTGTGTGTGTGTGTGTGTGTGTGTGCATGCGTGCGTGCGTGTGCGTGCGTGTGTGTGCATGTGCGTGTACATGTGCATGTGTGTGTGTGTGTGTGTGTGTGTGTGTGTGTGTGTGTGTGTGTGTGTGTGCGTGTGTGTGTGTGTGTGCGTGCGTGCGTGCGTGCATGCGTGTGCGTGCGTGTGTGTGCATGTGCGTTTACATGTGCATGTGTGTGTGTGTGTGTGTGTGTGTGTGTGTGTGTGTGTGTGTGTGTGTGTGTTTGTGTGTGTATTCTTATTCCATTTTTTATAAAGAAAATGTATGTCTATAATAAAAATCCAATTAGGTTTTCACATAGTCGAACCCTTAAACTATCCAAATTTTAAATGTATATTAATAAATACCTTAATGAATATATAAAAACTAGTTTGAAACAACCAGTCTAAGTCACATCATATATACTCATTATGAGATATTGAATTCCCATTATATAATATATATTTTCAAATTTAAAAAGGATTTAAGACAAAGATTGCTAAAATCCATAATAACCATGCCACTTCCTAAAGCCCTACTAATTCACTTAGGTTACCCTAAGTTGAATGTAGGGTTATGTGGAGGTCGATCCTTCCACAAAGCCCTACATATAACCCTTCTAATTTTTCATAACTTTAAAGAAATTGAAAAACCCAACAACCATATAATTCAAAAACCCATTCAACATTTCACACATAGGCATTGAATTACAAAACAAATTTGTGATTTTATGAATGTCAAGGAAACTGAGTTACTTTTCTTTCCTTAACTCATTCACCTTTCTTCCCCTTCTACCTCCTACTCTATGTATGTCATGTGTTATTTGTCATGTGTCCCTCACATCCCTCATCTCTTATATTTTTATTATTTTGCCTTAACTTACTCACCACCCTATTCTTCTTCCTTAATAGTTGATTAAACTCAATTAATATATGCATGGCCAAATAGCTCAATAGAACTCCCTATATGCTACATCTCACCACCATACAGGTCATAACAAAACTTCATGATTTTCACAAAATGATGTTTATCTAAATAAATGAGTTATTATTAATCTTAATCATCTCCAAATTTCTTTATAACTGATTAAAATAATCATTTCATATCTTTTACAAAATATGCATGATATTTTACTTAACATAGTTCCATTCTCGACATACCAAAACTGACTAACTAAGCAAACAACACATCACATCATCCCTATGTTATTCCATGAAATGACCATTAACTTAGTTGATAATTATTTAACATATGAAACATATAACATAGCAATAAAAATATGTATTTAAAATACTATTATTTATGTTTCCATGTCATCACAAATAAACAATTTGCAAACATAATGGTTTCCCTACACCATTTTATCAATATAATCTATGTCTAAGGTATTATCGATATTAAACATTTGGTCAACATTTAATAAAAAAAAGATATTTTTAAAAAATACTATTTATATCTTTCAACTTTTAGATAAACATATATATTATAATAATAATCTCTAATTATTATTGCCTAAATCTTATAGATCAAATAAGAATAATGGAATCCATCTATACTTATTAATGCATACATAACATCATATCATTATAATATATAAACATACTTAATAATGAAGTAAATTAAGTAAAAAATTATACTAATTCATTCATTCAACCAACAATTACATCATATAATATAAGCTACGTACAATAATAAAAATTAGTGAAATCACTCAAACAAATCAACATGATCATTAACAACAACTAGATTAGAGAAAACATAAAAGATCACATAAATAATTCAAACATAAAACAAAGCATACTATAACTATATATCAAGTAATTTAATCACATAATCATGAAATATAAATTTTGTTTCTACAAGGGTTTATCAGTTCATTCTTTGTCATCCCCCAACATCTCCATCTAAACCACCCTCTCTGATGATGCTCTCCCTCTATCATACTCTTGAGGGAAGAATTTTTCATGTATCCACCTCATAAAAATGAAGTTAGTTAACCTGAAACATCATTATATACATAAAATAATATGGTATAATTACCAAACATGATAATAATGTATAGAATATAAAAATACTACTAATCATAGCAAACTAATCATGTAAATTAAGCATCACATAACTATCCAATAATCAATATATGTCATAAAGCTTAATAAAATATTATTTAATCAACTAATCAACCATGATAATCTATGGATCAAAATGTTTATTTAGTTTAAAGAGAAATTGGGATGTGACATCATTTCGCTTAAATTTCGTCATCATCTTGAGACATTTATTCAAACACAAGTTATGAATTTAAAACATTATTTTATTGAAAATAATATAATATATAGAAGTTAATCAAGAAAACAAATATTAAAATAGCCTGTAAAACTCATCATAGTCATTTCAAGTGGAACTATCTTCAAATTATTTCTCCCAGTAGACCTTACACTCTAACACTTCTATATTATACAAATGAAGTTTATGAGTGTCAATTACTATGATTGATCTACCATGACTACTCTAGGGTTTATAACCTACAAAGCATTCGAATCCAACAGATGTGAAGGATCAATAACATACTTTTTAAGATAAGACACATGGAAGACATTATGAAAAATAAGTAGAGATGGTGGCAATGCAAGCCTATATGCTATAGGATTAACCACTTCAAAAAACCTTGAAGGATCCCACATATCTTAGTGAATTTTTAACTAAATTCTTGAATTTAATCAATCTTTTCTGAGGCTTAACCCATAGAAACACTTTATCACAAATAGAAAAATGCCTAGCTATTATCTTAATATCAACGTGAATTTTATATCTATCATTAGACTCAGCCAACCTCTACCTGATTGTCCTAACTTTCTCTTCTATTTTTGAAAGCATCTTAGGTTCAAAGACTACCCTATCCTCTAACATGTTCCAATTGATTGTTGTTCTACACCTCCTTATATATAATTCCTCAAATGGATCCATATTAAATGTTAATTGTTATGATTTTTTTAATAAAACTCAACCAATATAAGGTACTCCTCTCACTTGTATTTTGAATCCATGCAATACACATGAAATAGATCTTGTAAAACCTAGTTAACTAACTCTATCTGATCATCAATTTATGGTGATAAGCAGTGCTAAATTTTAAATATGTACTTAAATATGAATTTAGATTCAACCAAAACTTATAATTCATTCTTAGATCTTGATCTAAAATGATATTCTTAGGAAAACTATTCAATTGATACACTTCATGAATATATTTTTAAGTGTAGGCATATCATATGTCAACTTGCTTGATATGAAGTGGTCTACCTTGGTTAGTTTGTTAACTATAACTAATATCATGTCATGTAAATTATGTGATAATGGAAAAACTTAGACTAAGTCCATAATAATCACTTGCCACTTCCATTCTAGTATGTCATGAGGATATAATAATCCAATGAAATGCACATGTTCATCTTTCACACACTAACATTCCAAAAAATGAGACATACAACCTATTGCATCTCTCTTGATTCCCTTCCATAAATAGAGTTGTCTAAGCTTAACCATGAGCTTGGTTACTCCTAGATGTCCTAAATATGGATCATTGTGCAATATCATTAGCAATGTTCTCTTTAAATTCTCTTTATCAAACACATACATCCTACTATAGTATCATAAAATATCATCACTCTCTATCTTTAATCTTTTATACCTAGGATTTTGATCATTATCAGACAATGCTTTCCTAACTTGATTATAGAATTCATCTCCTAGTGAAATTTTGATCACTTGATATCTAAAATTACTCCTGATAGTATCCATGGCTAGTACGTACCTCTTACATCTTAGAGCATCAAATAATCTATTCTCCTTTCCTTTAATATAATTAATATCAAAATCATAATTAAATAAGAACTTTAACCATTATCTTTGATGATCATTTAGGTTTATTTGGGTGAAGTTGTACTTGATTCCCAAGTTATCAGTCTTGAGCTCAAATAGTTTCCAAAATAGATAATGCCTCAAAACTTATAAAACATGCATAATTACCACATCTCCTAGGTCATGACTATTATAATTTACCTTATATGTCTTTAGTTTCTTGGATTCATAGGCTACCATTAATCTATCATGTATAAAAAATACTCCAAGTTTATCCCTTGATGTATCGGTGATCACTAAAAATTAACCATTTGGATCAAGAAATATTATCACTGGTACTAAAGTAAGCCTCCTTTTCATTTCTTAAAAATATACCTCACACTTATCTAACTAGATGAAACTCTGATTTTTCCACTAAAGAGAGGTAATTGGATTATCTATCTTAGAAAAATTTAAAACAAATTTCTTATAAAAGCTTGTTAATCCCATGAAACTCCTTACCTCATGCACATTCTTTGGTGTCGACCACTCCATAATAGATCTTATATTTTTTGAATCCAATAAAATACCATCTATAAGGAAAATATGTCTTAAATACTAAACCTTCTTTTGGAAAAATTCACATTTAGACACCTTGACATACAAATTGTGTTTCCACAAATGTTCTAGAACCAATTCTAGACTATGCAATTACTCTTCCTCATCCTTGGAGTAAATGAGGATATCATCAAGAAAGACCAAAACAAAATGATCTAAGTAATCTCTAATCACACTATTCATAATATTCATAAATTCTACTAGAGCATTTGTCAATCCAAATGGTAACATTATGAACTCATAGTGCCCATATCAAGTCTTATATGATGTTTTCAGAATATCCTCTTCATGGATCCTCAAATGATGATACCCTTCTCTAAGATCAATCTTATAAAAGACTATTTACCCTATCATTTGATCAAAAAGATCATCAATGTGTTATGATGGATATATGTTCTTGATTATTGCTTTATTTAACATCCTCTATTCTATACACAAGTGAAGAATGTCATATTTCTTCTTGATGAAGATAACTAGTGCACCCCATGGTGATACACTTGGTTAAATCATCTATTTTAACAACAAATCCTAAATTTGTGCCTTTAAACAATCCATTTTAGTGTTTATCATTATATATGGTGCCTTATACTATGGTTTTGATTTAAGTATGATATCAATTGAGAAATCAAAATCATACTTAGGTCAAAATCTTGGTAATTATTTTGGAAACATGTCAACCTTGTCTTTATGTTTCTTAAGACAATTGAATCCTAGGATAATATCATATGACCCCAATGGTGCTATAAAAGGATATACTACTATATTAAACTCAGGCAACCTAATCTTTAATTTAACTAAACACTTGTCAGCTTTGACCTTGGGCTCACTCCCATATTATACTGACCATGTATTTTCCATAATTTTAGCCTTTTTATACAATTTACAAACCATTATATGAGAAAAAAAAAATTATATAGCTCCCATGTCAATCAAAATATAAAATAGATGATCAAACAAAATACCTAACAATCTTATGGGTGAATCTTGATACTCAGCCTATCGATTGTCAATAGTTACATGAATCTATTGCTAAAATGTACCTTATTTAGAAGTTTAACACTTATTATTTTATTTTTCATGAGGATGTTCTCGATCAAAATGGTAACCTCTAAATATGAAACAACCTCCAAATATTCCTTTCTTCTCATTCTTTTAGTTTCCCTTAAAAGCACCTTTGAAACCATTATCGAGTTTCTTATTCATTGAATCACTATTTAACTTGGCATTTTGATTCTTGAACTAACCCTTGAATTCTCCACTCCTATACATCTAGTTCTTATTCTTGAAAGCTGGTTTAGAACTTCCAAACTTCTTTTTGAACTTATCTTTGAATTGGGCAAGAGATTTTAGTTTTGTTCCTATGTGATTATCTTCTCAAACACCTGATCCATGGTAGATATACCATTCACATCTAATTCACAACAAATTTAGGGTTTTAATCACATGATGAATTTACTAATATTGAGGTACATACTAAAAGAGCTTGGTGAATTATTCCTAGTATTCATTAAATAATAAATCCTCTTACTTAAGATTCTATAAATCCATATGATTTTTATTGAAGTATATTTGTGGAAGCCATCATGACCTAAATAGTGTCACATGATATTCCTAAGAAGTGGTGCTTGAGTTGAGGTTCATCTCGAGCTTCTTGTTTGCCCACCAAGTTATTACTTCACCAACAAGCTAATAAGCCCCCTAGACTAATTTGATGACTTTAGAATAATTTTGAATATCAAAATATTTTTTCATTTCTACCAACCACACTTTAGTTTCATCCCCTAAAATACTTCCATCAAACTTGGGTAGATTTACCTTTTTCATCTCACATGCCAACTCTATAGCTACTTGAGATCTTACATCATGTGTTACTTCCTCATTCCTCTTTTCTTGAATATGTTATTGGTCATCAAGATGATCTTTAGGTTCTTCCTAAGTATTATCCTCTTCATATCCATGAAATTCTTGTTTTAGGCCCATGATTTATTCCCTAGTCTCTTGTATGGTTGTAAGGACTTGGTTTAGCTTTACAACTTTCTCAGTGACTAGCTCATTTGGATAAAAAGGGGGTTCGGTATTTGATTTACCATCACCTCTTAGTCTAGTGTAAACCATTGTTATTATTACTTATCATGATAATAAGGTTTGATTATCAAACACATTAATTCCTAGAGTTTGAGCCTCAACTCTGATACCATAATGTAACAACCCTACTAGGTTTTACCAAAATATAGTTTTTTTTAAAATTTAATTACACATATTCATCATTTAGATTTCACCATGAGAAACATAATTAGTGATGTTTAACTAACTAAATTAATTTAGATAACTAATAGGTTTATAGTTAATCCACTTAGATAAGGATCACTAAGAATAGATATAAAAATCATGAACAATATTGAAACACCAATAAATATTGCATCGAATGATAAATGAAATAGTAAAATCTTATCCATGGTTGATACAACATTATATCCACTATTGTAGAAGTAAAATGTATATACATTTTACAATTTTTAGAAATACATAATAATATCTCAAATGATAAAACATGATACAAAGCTCCACAAAGCGGAGTCTTCACAAATCAAGTATCAATTTGTAATCTCAAGTTTAGTCCCTAATATAGTACTCCAACTGGGAGGGATAAAAGCATCTAAGTGATTTCCCACACCAACCACAGACCATAGACCCCCCTCAGTATTTACAAAACAAGGGTATGTCCTTACCTTCATGTATGGGTAGATAGTGATGGTGTAATAATTTATAGTAACAAACCAGAACCCATGTGTTGAATATATCTAATACATAATGTGTACCATAAATAAATCTATTATAATATGATATAGCATAAATATTAAAAAATATATCAATATATGAAATGATAATGTTTAATTAACATACTAATTTGGCCAAAGTTTTCAATAATTAATGATATTTAAGATCAGTCAAAAACATATACACCACTCAATCAAATTACACCTCATCTTGCATTGATGACACTAATTAAGCCAATGGAATCCATCCATTGCTTATTTAGGGTCATGAATGTGAGATTCAATAAAAATATATAATAATATATAAAAACCAATAGATTCATTCAAAATATTTCCATTTATCTAATAAAAATGATGTTAAGTACAGAACTATCATACACATTCATTTAATTTTTCAAATAAAATGCAATGAATCCACAACATCTACTTTATTACAAATAATAAATAGAATAAAAAATAGTCCTCAATATAACATACCTTCTTGGTGATGATTTATCTAGACTGCCAGTTACCTAAACCACAAAGTAACTTAAAATGTCATTTTATCCCTAAAATAGTCATTATAACACAAGCTTGTATATTTTTTTATATTCCACATAAAAAAAAGTCAGTCCAAGACATATTAATATGCTATATATTTAAAATCATAAATACCTTATTTAATATTTTAATCAACATTAAGATATATACAAGTGCTCATTTCACACTTGTTTACATAATGAAGTTGTATACATTTATAAATATATACTTAAATGGTATAAAAAATTACATATTACATACTCAACCAATTAATGTTTAACTCATACCATTTATATGTGTATTTTAGATTTCACAAGTATGAATTTTAATACTATATAATTACTTCACTATATATGGTATACTCTAAGATGACATCCATTGTCATTTATGTTAGATTATTCTGTATACTCTAAGTGTACATATATCAAACAAATAAAAGCCCCATAGCTATTTTATAAACTACATGAATCCCATATACTTGTAAAACATACATAATTTCATATTATTCACACATTACATATAACCAAACATTCATTCTAGTCCCTTTTAATCAAATATCCAAAATCAATTGATTTAAGATTGACATTTAAAATAAATGCATATGAACAATAGAAACACATAGCCAACTATACCCAACTTGGGTTGGTTGATATAACAACACAAACTAGACCATATAAATCTCTTCATGCATATTAAACATAAAATTCATACCCAGTCATATTACTAACTATAAATAGATATTACTCATTCAAAGACACTTTATGAACAAGATATAATACATAGTCATGACTATGTATAAATGCATGGTTCATAGATAATTAATACCATTTAAATATTAACGCTGATATATAAACTGTAACATCTTCATATATATTTTTATGTATAAATGTGAGTGCAAAATCTATATTTTTTTCATTCACCTACCCATACTCAAGTTACATGTTATGGCCTTAGACCGAATTATTCCCCAAAACCATATATGAATAAGTATACATGACATAGGAATTCATAATAGAGTCCATCTAATATACTAAGGTCTTGACTTATAATGAAAAAATCTATTTGAATCTTAATCAACATAAATCCAATTGAAATCAAAACATGAAGTTCATATTATACAAGAACCTTCAACTATTTAAATGTAACACTTACAGTTCCCCTAAAAATCCCTACATTTCAAGATATAGGTATACACACATAAATATGTTTATACATACAGACATACATATACATATACATACGCAGACATGTAAGTGTATATATATATATATATATATTGATATATATATATATATTGATATATATATATATCTGTATATACATATATATATATATGTATATATATATATATATACATATATATATATACATACATACATACACACATATATATATATACATACATACATATATATATACATACATACATACATATATATATATATATAATTTAGTAATATAGATTGAAACTTTGGATAGTTTGAGGGTGTGACTATGCATAAACCTTATTAGATTTTGGGCATAAATATATAGTTTCTTTATACAAAATGGACTAAGAATACACACACATATAGATATATAGATAAGTATATACTCAATTTAAGCTGATGACACACACACACACACACACACACACACACACACACACATCTATGTGTGTGTATATGTCATCAGCTTAAATTGTCTATATGTGTGTGTATTCTTAGTCCATTTTGTATAAAGAAACTATATATCTATGCCCAAAATCTAATAAGGTTTATGCATAGTCACACCCTCAAACTATCCAAAGTTTCAATCTATATTACTAAATTCCATAAAAAATATATAACAATTGGTTTGAAATAACTATCCGAAGCCACATCATTTATACTCATAAGGTGATATTTAATTCCCATTATATAACAAAGGTTTTTTAATTAAAAAGGGATCTAATACAAAGATTGGTTAAACCCATAATAAACATAGCATTCCCTACATCATTACTAACTACCTTAGGTTACACTACATTAGATGTAGGTTTTTGTGGAGACCGAGCCTTCCACAGAGCCCTATATATAACCCTTTTAATTTTCCATAACTTTCAAGCAATTTAAAAACCTAGTAACCATACAATTCAAAAACCCATTCAACATTTCATACACAAGAATTTAATTACAAAACCAACTTGTGAATTTATGAATGCCAAAGAAGTTGAGTTGTTTTTTTTCCTTAACTCCTTTACCCTTCTTGCCCTTCTACCTCCTACTCTCTATATGCCATGTTCCATGTGTCATGTGTCCTTTAAATCCCTAATATCTCATCTTATTAGTCTTCTCCCTTAATGTAAATGACACCACCTTCTTCTCCCTTAATGGCTGATTAAACTGAATTAATATATAGATGCCCAAATAGCTCAAAGGAACTCCCTATATGCTATAGTTCACCACCATGCAGGCCATAACAAAACTTCATGATTTTTCATGAAATGATGTTTTCCAAAATTCAAAGAGTGATTAGTAACTCTAATCATCTCAAAACTTATTTTTAATTGATTAAAATAATCATTTCATATCCTTTACAAAATATGCATGATAGTTGACTTAACGTAGTTCCATAATCGACTTACCAAAATTGATAAACAAATAAATAAAAAGTCACATAACCCCTATGGTATTCCATGTAATCACTATCAACCTAGTTGATAATTATTTAACATATCAACCATATAACATAGCAATAAAAGTATGTATTTCAAAGACTATTATTTATGTTTCCATGTCATCACAAACAAACACTTTGCAAACACAATGATTTCCCTAAACCATTTAATCAATATAATAAGTGTCTAATGTATTATTTATATTAAACCTTTGGTCAATATTTAATCAAATACAAAGATATTTTGAAACAATACTATTTATATATTTCAACTTTTGGATAAACACACACACACACACACACATGTTTATCCAAAAGTTGAAAGATATAAATAGTATAATATCTTTGTATTTGATTAAATATTGACCAAAGGTTTAATATCCATAATACATTAGACACTTATTATATTAATTAAATGGTTTGGGGAAATCATTGTGTTTGCAATGTGTTTGTTTGTGATGACATGGAAACATAAATAATAGTATTTATATGTATTTCAAAGACTATTATTTATGTTTCCATGTCATCACAAACAAACACTTTGCAAACACAATGATTTCCCGAAACCATTTAATCAATATAATAAGTGTCTAATGTATTATAGATATTAAACCTTTGGTCAATATTTAATCAAATACAAAGATATTTTGAAACAATACTATTTATATCTTTCAACTTTTGGATATATATATATATATATATATAATAATAATAATAATAATAATAATAATAATAATAATAATCTTTAATTATTATTACTTAAATCTTGTAGATCAAATAACAATAATGGAATCCATCTATACTTATTAATGCATACATAGCATCTTATCATTAGACTATATATCCATAGTTAATGAGGTAGTAAAGCAAGTAAAAATCTATACCGATTCATTCATTCAACCAACAATTACATCATATAATATAAGCTACGTAAGATCATAAAAATTAGTGAAATAACTCAAACAAATCTACATGATCATTAACAAAAAATAGATTAGAGAAAACATAAAATATCACAACAATCATTCAAATAGAAAACAAAACACACTATAAATATATATCAAACAATTTAATCACATAATCAAGAAATAAAAATGTGGTGTGTGTAAGGGTTTTTAGAATCTTTCATTGTCATCCCCCAATGTCTCTATCTAAACCACCCTCTTTGATGATGCTCTCCCTATGTCATACTCTAAAGGAAGAATCTGTTCTGTATCTACTTCACAATAATGAAGTTAGTTAGCCAAAAACATCATTATATCCTTAGAATAATGTAGTATAATTAACAAACATGATCATAATGTAAAAAATGTAAAATTACTACTAACTCATAACAAATGAATCATATAAATTTATCATCATATAAATGTCCCATAATCAGGATATGACATAAAGCTTTATCAAACATTAATTAATCAACTAATAAACCATGATATTACATTAATCAAACAAGTTATTCAACTTAGAGATAAATCAAGATGTGACATCCTTCCCCCTAAATCTAGTCATCATCATGATGTCATTTATTTAAACATAACTTATGAATTTAAAACATTATTTAGCATACAATTATATAATATTCAGTAGCTAATCAAGTTGTGGAAAAAACTTGTAAAACTCAACATAGTCATCCCAAGTGACACTATATTCATAATATTGGTCACACCAAACTTTTCACTATGACACTTATCTATTACATAAATGGATTTTATGAGTGTCAATTACTTTAATTGGTTCTACCATGACCACCCCATGGTTTAGAAACTGTAAAGCATTCCAATCCAACACATGTGATGGATCAATAAAATACTTTTTAAGATAAGACACATGGAAGACATGATGAAAAATAGGTAGAGCTGGTATCAATGAAAACCTATACACTACAATATTGATTACTTCCAAACCCTCAAAGGGTTCCACATATCTCAATGAAAGTTTTTCTAACTTCCTAGTTTTAATCAATTTTTTGTTAGGCTTAACTCATAAAAACTCTTTATCACCAATATATAACTACCTAGATGTTATCTTTAGACCAACATAACTTTTCTATCTATCATTGGCCTTGGCTAACCTCTACCTGATTATCTTAACTTTCTCTTCCATTTTTTAAAGTATCTCAAGTCTAAAGACTAACATGTCTTCTAATTTATCCTAACTGATTGGTGTTCTACACCTCCTTGCATATAATGCCTCAAATGGAACCATCTAAAAATTTGATTTGTATGACTTTTTGTAAGCAAAATCAGCCAATGGAAGGTACTTATATCACTTATATTTCTAATCCATTCAATATATATGAAGGGGATCTTCTAAAACCTAGTTAACTTGCTTGATCTGACCATTAGTTTGTGGGTGATAAGTAGCATTGTAGTTCAAATATATACCTAGACCTAAATTCAATGTAAAAAAAAACCTAAAATTCATCCTTGAATCTCAATCTAAAATGACCTTCTTAGGAAAACCATGCAATCAATACACTTTATTCATGAATCTCTTCACAATCATAGGTGCATCATTTATCAAGTTGCTAAGTATAAGGTGGGCTACTTTGGTTAGTTTTTCAACTGAAACCAAGATCATGTCATGTCAATTTTGTGATAATGACAAACATTTGATAAAGTCCATACCAATCACTTGTAACTTCCATTCTTGTATGTCATTTGGATATAACAATCTAGTCAGATGCACATTTCATCTTTCACATTCTAACATTCTAGAGAATGAGACACAAACTACACTATGTCTCTCTTGATTCCCTTCCAAAAATAGAGTGATCTAAGATCATCCATGAGCTTGGTTACTCTTATATGTCTTGAATATGGAAAATTTTATAATTCCTTTAGCATTACACTCCTCAAGTTCTCTTTATCAGTCACATACATCCTACAATTATACCATAAAATTCTATCACTATCTTTCTTGAATCTATTATACATATGATTCTAAACATCCTTAGATAATGCTTTCCAAGCCTAATCATAAAATTCATATCTTGACAAAAAATTGATCACTTTATTTATGAATATGCACCTGATAGTATCCACAACTAATATGTACCTCCTATAGCTTAAAGTATTAGCTACTCTATTCTCCTTACATTTGATATAATTAATATCAAAATCATAATCATATAAGAAATCTAGCAATCATCTTTGATGAGCATTCATGTTTGGTTGGGTGAATATGTACTTGAGTCCCAAGTTATCAATATTCAGCTCAAATAGTTTCCCCAATAGGTAATGCCTCCAAACTTACAAAGCATGCATAATTTCTAGGTCATAATGGGCATAATTCATGTTATATGTCTTTATTTTCCTAGACTCATAGGCTACTACTAATCCATCCTATATAATAAATCCTCCAAGTCCATCCCTAGATGCATTAATGATCATTGAGAATTGACCATTAAGATCGAGAACTCTTAGTATTGGTGATAAAGTAAGCCTCCTTTTCAATTCCTATAAGACTACCTTACACTTATCTAACTAGATGAAAATTTGATTCTTCTATTGAAGAGAGGTAATTGGATTAATTATCTTAGATAAATTTGGAATGAATTTTGTATAATATCCCACCAATCCCATGAAACTCCTTACCTCATGCACATTCTTTGGTGCCGACCACTCCATAATGACACTTATTCTTTATGAATCCACTAAAATATGATCCATAGAGATAATATGTCTTAAATAATACAACTTATTTTTATAAAAATAGACACTTAGTCAACTTACAATACAACTAGTGTATTTATAAACATTGCATAACCAATTCTAGATGTTGCAAGTGCTCTTCCTCATCATTGGAGTAAATGAGGATTTCATCAAGAAAGACCAAAATAAAATGATCTAGGTAATATCTGAACACACTTTTCATAAGATTCATAAATTTTTCTAGAGCATTTATCAATCCAAATTATAACACTTTGAACTCATAATGCTCATATTATGTCTTGACCATTATTTTTAGAATATTTTCTTCACAGATCCTCAACTGATGATACCCTACTCTAAGATCAATCTTAGCAAATATTGTTTCCCCTCACATTTGATCAAAGAGATCATCAATGTGTGGAAACATATATTTTTTCTTGGTCATTTCTTTATTTAACATCCTATAGTCTATAAACAGGTGAAGAGTGTCATCCTTCTTCTTAATGAAGACAACTAGTTCACCCCATGGTGATACACTTCATTGAATCATCCCTTTAGATAATAACTCCTCAATTTGTGCCTTTAACTCAACTATTTTAGTGGTTTTCATTCTATATGGCACCTTAGACTACAATTCTAATCTAGGTATAATACTAATCAAGAAATCAAACTGATGTTTAGGTGGCAATCTAGGTAATTATTATGGAAAGACATCAGCAATTTATTTATGCTTAAAAATATAATTGACTCCTAGGATCACATCATATGATCCCAATGATGCTACAAAAGGATCTATTACTATATTGAATTTACGCAACTTGATCTATGGTTCGACTAATCACTTTTCAACTTTGACCTTTGACTCATTCCCATATTATAACAACCATGCGTTTGACATAAAATTGCATTCATTTTGATTGTGTGACATTTTAACATGCCCATTTTGTGAGGTCTCATTGGGCCATTCATGTGCATTACATCGAATGCTCTTATGTATGTGCTTGATTATTTTTTGAGCTTGTATTATTAATCACTAGATATTGTCATGATCTATATCATGAATCTTAAAACCTAATATGATCACACAATTTGAGCCTCATTCATATATATACTTCAACTTGTTTTCCATATATTATACATCATGCATACACATATTATATAGTTACCTTATCCTTTTTAGGTAAGGTACCTACTAGATTCTATTTCCCTCACCTCAAAAGTAGAGCATATATCAATGGGGTCATGTCATATAAGCATGGTATTCAAATTTTTCATTGTTTATTTATTTTAGTGGGGTATGTCACAAAGACATAACCTCCACACTTATACACCTCTGTATTTTTTGATTTTAGTGAGGGCATGTCATAAAAACATGACCTCCACACTTACACACTTACTCATTATCTCTGAACTTTAGTGGGGGCATGTCATAAAGGTATGAATTCCATACTATCATAATATATAGTTCAATTCATTGATTTAGATATACACTTGGATCATAATCCTATACATTTTACCAATTTTTCATATAATTGAAACATATTTTTTGTTATTTATGACACATAATACAACTCAGACATATTAAAGGTATAAATACAATTATAAGCCTTATCATTCCTCATATAGGAAAAACCAAGAAAAAACCAATTAAAATTAAATAATTCAACTAAAAAACACTATATTCTACCCTCTTTATCCATCTTTTCATATCAAGCATAGGAGCAATCATACTACATGTCTAAAGAATTCAAAGAATATCGCATGAGCGATATTTGTTAAATTACAAGCTATATTACTACATTCATCTTCATATAGTATATTTCACCCTTGTACACAAACTTTCCCACACATAAGGGAGAAATACATAATTTTGAGTCCCTCCTTAGAATATTTCCTATGTAGGTAGTGCCCATCAATAGACGGGTCTTTAGGAAGCTCGACATCATGATCCCACTAGCCTATTTTTCATCAAACTTAATATAAGGATGAATAAGGGTGAAGAGTTAGGGTTTTATCAATCAATGAATAGTGATATAATGTATTTGAAATATAAAAACATCATTATAAAAGTGACATAAAACCCAAAATATTTAATTTGGTTGCATCCATATCTAATCATTATTTCATATTAGACACCTATGCCATAGTTAGACAATAGTAACAATAATAGTGTTTAGATATGATGGTAATGTCTATAACCACATAAGTACAATTTATATAATCTAATGAGTGAACCAAAATTTTGATCTTGAATAATTTAGATATGTTTCTAGTCCATATCTACTTATGAACATTAAACTAGCTAAATGCCATTATATATTATTTATTTCAATATCTCAAAATACTTTTACTTATTATTTTTATCAATCTCAGTTGTATAAAGTTATAATATTATTTATCTATTTTTTTTTATTAATTAATCCACTATGTATTATTTTATCACCATTTTGATTGACATATTTTTATATTCTTAACCCTATCCTTCCCTTTTTAATTATAGGGTTAAACATTTGGTGAACCTGACCTTTAGTCTTAAAATTCTAGTTTGACCTAGGATTTCCTGATTTACTATTTTCCTTAATTTTGATTTCAAAGTTTCCAAATTTTAAAAATCAATATTTATTGTACTAAAATCATCTTTCATATGGATACATTGATTATTTACTTCACTATATAGTAAATAATGATAGTCATGGTTTTTTATGTTAAATCAATTAGTGATATAATTAAAAGAAATAAAAAATCTTGGAACACAAAGAGAGTGTCTCAAAAGAAGATCAAACTTTAATCTATTTCTACAACTCTTTTTTAATAATATAGAATAATTTCATGATTCCAATGTGCATGTTCCCAAACCTTTGTCCCTCCTAGATCCTATTTGGGTGACATTTATCATCCCACTCCCATTTTTCACCCATGACTTATATTGGTTTCTACTTTTGATGTTTTAACTACAAAGAAAGATAATGGTTCTCAATGTGTCCTACCACCTATTAATATACAATAAGTTCATACCAAACTAAACATATTATTAAAATTAAAATATATGATCTTGTTGACCAACTAAATAATACGCATGTTGATATTTTAATTTTCAATATTTTAAAACAGTCTACTATCTATATGGATATCATTTATGAATCATTATGTGAAATGCAAGTACCAAATAATATATAACCAACATTATAGAAGATATGAAAAAAAAATCAAATCTCATTACCTTCAATCTAAAATATTTACCATCAGAACATATTATTAACCAAGATTTTCCTTTCTTCATATAAGTGAGTATGCATAACAAGATAATAAAAATGGTACTAGTTGATAATTAATATTATCTAAATATTTTCACACAAAATTATTTACCACCATGGGTATTAACACCAATCTTCTTTAAAAACTAAACATGCATATCAATTGATTTGATAATTCATGTATCCTTCCACTTAGTCAAATCATATTAAATGTGACAATAGGACCAAAAATAGTTCCAACTACATTCCATGTAATGGCTCAAACATTAAATTATAACTAACTCCTAGGTAGACCTTGGATACATATAATGGAAGTCTACATTATATCAATGTGTAAAACTTATATATGATGGGACCTTATTAAAAATTCATACTAATGATGAGCCTTTAAAATTTTTTCAAATGTTATAGTAAGACATGAAAGTGGTTCCAAAACTCATACTACCAAATCAATATATTCCACTTTAAAGCATACTAACTTATGAGATGGGTTAATAAAACAAAATAATGCATATACTTCAAGATGCTTATAATACACTAGCTAATAAGGTGTGCATGAATACATAAAAATAGATATATCCATTACTAAAAGAGACAATGATACTAGAACAACATGAAAATAAAATATTTGAGCTTCCATTATTGGTTAACATTGAGCAACAAAATGGAAAAATTTTGGATTACTATGATAGCAATGATAAACCTCATCATACCATGATGGATGAATAATTGTAAAAATTAAATTTTGATCCAATTGGGCATATTTTTAATAACATATTGGAACCTATAAGTCTTGGTATATATAATTTAAATTCAACACTAGAGGATACAAAGGCACACTCATATAAAGGCAAGGAAAAATTGTTAGATGAACATGTAAATATTTTTTCAATTCATACCTCTCTGCTATAGACATTGAGTCAATCTTACATGGGACAAATGAAAATACATCATGTTAATAGTGTGGAATGTTCACATAATCCTCCATAACAAATTTTAAAGATCATAAAAAATATGATGCTTTACATACAATAATTCTATGTTACTTGAGTATAAGACGAAATCTTAAACTCCTAACAGACACATGTGAAGAAGTAAACTTGTCGAAATAGATGGATCACTATATTACACTTATCATAAGATCACTATCCATGGTAAAAATAATTTTGGGTAATTATAAATAAACATTAAAAAATACAAACATGATGACCTATACAAATTATACTCAAACAATGAAAAATAACTGTAATTTTAGATATTTCAAAAGACAAGAATACAATGAGGCATTATTCAAAACATCCTAGACATGAAGATTTAAATATTATAGTAAATATTGATGGAACTTACTATCCACACCTTAATATTAATAAAAATAATCAAGAAACATTTTAAACTATATCATGTTTACAATAATTGGTCCATGATATACATAAGTTAAAATATTTGCCACTTTTTTTACATTCCATTGGATACAATATGAAACCAAAAAAATGCAAACCAAATGTTACTAATATACAAATATGGTAATAAACTAGAGACCAAATTTAACTTTCTAGTTTGTGTAACATTGGTTGGGAGATATGAAATTAATTGTCAATAAAATGAATATGTGACTTATCTACTAGTTTGAAAATAAATAAGTTTGAATTTCACATGATGGATTTGATGATAAACCCATAACAATAATTTATACTAATAAGTTACCACATTACATTGAAAAATTAACAATATACACATATAGGAGGTTTTGGCATGTAAATTACCCACCTCTTAACACCTTGGTCTATGAACTAGAAGATTTACAAATTTAATCATGATTAAAAAAAATCAAATATTAAAAAAGTATAGAAACATTAAATAATCCAAAAATTAAATAAAGTCAAGTATTTCAAAAATACAAAAATAGATAAATATTTCACAAATATAAAAACAAATTAATATTTCCAAATTTTATTTTCTCCTTGGAGTTTATGTTGTTTGATTTATGTTAGTATATAACATATCATTACATTTATATATAGACATATATTTAACACATCTTCTAATGTGATATAGGCATACCCATGCATATGATATATGCACTTCCATATGTTCCACCTTTCCTATACTCATGTCATATAGTACCTTAGGGGTTATTCTTCTTTGATCATGATTGGTAGAGCTTACACATCCACTATGACCATTTCTACATTATCATTTTTGATATAATGCTTACACATGTCTCTATTCATGCTCATATCCTTCATATTGTACTTGATATTCCACACTACATAACATTTTTTATAACACATATATGTAAGTACTAGTATAATATGTTTATTTTGGTTGCTTATGCTTCCTTTATTTTTTGCTTCCTTGATTTTATTACATTTTTTTTAACTCTCTTACTCATGAAACATTTGAATATGCTCCTTCCTTTTATCCCATGTGTCAATATATATTGATTAGACATTTGAATATGTCATCCATGTTGATTTGAAATCTAAATTTCATTCCTTTTAATTAGGTATAATTTGGACATGCAATTCATATTAGGTCTCCTTGGGCCATTAATTTGTGTTACATTGATTACTCTTGTGTGTGTGCTTAATTGTTTTTTGTGCTTGTATTATTACTCTCTAGACATTGCCATGATCCATATCATCCATATTAGGAATTTATGTGATCACAAACTCTAATCCTCATTTATATATGTACTTTAAAATCTTATCCTTATATTCTACATAATTTATATTTTTGATGATATTTATAGATTATATATCACCTCAGTCTTACACACATGGTAAACTTAGACCTTTTGTTGTTCCTCTCAATTCATGAACTTTTACCACTTTTTAAAGTCTCACATTTGCACTATTTTATACCCCTTGGTCTCTCTCTTATTCCAACCTATATTATATTGATTACCCATGCCTTCTATCTTTCAAAAAATGCAAAAAATGTACTTATATTCCATCTCCTCAAGTTTTAAACCTCTACCTACTTTATCGCTCCCTAGACACTAACTTTTGAGATAAACACAACCATAAATATTAATGTCTTGACCTAATGTTATTTTAAATTTCTCTAGAGTCATATATTTTTTAAATGAAATGTATCTTAATGGTTTACCTAAGTGATTTAATGTGAATTAATTTTCCAAATGGATTGATATAAATATAAGATCAACCCTCGTTCATTCCTCACTTATAAAAACCTAAAAAAAGACCAAGGAGACCAAGGAAAACTATCAAAATAACTTTATCAATTATTTAATTGAAAAAATCTCCTTATTTCCATACCAATAATAGGAACAACACATTTATAGGTATAAAGTACTAAAATAATATCCGAAGAGATATATTTTCCAAGTTACAATCTAGGTCATTATTGTATTTACTTTGCACATATTGCATGAATCATACATAAGGCAACACATAAGAGATAACTACATCAGTATGAGTTCCTCTTCAGAGTATTGTCTATGTAGGTATTAGTCACTAACATTGGGGTCTTTGGGGTGAACTTGACACCATGTGCCCAGTAACCCATTTTTTCCCAAGATCACCATGAAGATGAAGAACTAGAATTTTCCAAATTCATGAGAAGTGATAGTCCATGACCAAGATCTAAATGTGATAAAGATAATGAAGAGTCAAACCTATAAGAATATAAGTGGTCACATCCTTTTCTATTAGGTATTACTTATATGACACTTATGTCAAACCTAAATAATAGCATTTATGTAACCATCCCAAGCTAACATTTGTGTCTATAGCTCTAGAAGCATAAGATCTAAAGTCAGATGCCTATTCTAGAATCATCTTCTAGCATGATTTTTAATTTTTCTAGATCTAACACTGTGTTATCATCAAAACTAACTAAATATATTACTTAATTTTTATTTGCATGCATAGATTAATTTTACTTTATATATTTAGCCTATTCTTAGCATAAAAAATTTAGTATATGTTTATATTTGAGTTTAGTACCCAATTAGCCTCTTGTAGATCTGATTATCACCCTTGTGTATTATAATTTATATGTTATTAACCATATATAATCCAAAATAAGGATCCCCATCCATTTTAGGGTTAAAATTTTGGTGAACCTAATCTTTGACCATCCAACCCTAGGAAATTTTTGGTTTTTTGATCTTTTATGTTTCTCACCCCTAATTGCCATAATTTTTTAATCATGTTCATTATGGATACCTTTTTTAAATATTTTATGGTATAATACCTTATAGTTTTTAAGGATTAGTATATCTCATTCCTGGTTAAATCCATTTGATCCTTAGGAGATGCAAAACATGTGTTCTTACATAATCCCTATTGTTCTATGTTTACAATGAGATTTTGTCTATCACTACACAAAGAATCAAAAAAAGTGCATGAAACACTCATCCTTTTAGGTCATGTTATCACCCAATACAAAGATATTACCTCCAAAACATCACTCTTAGAGTTTTTACACCATTCAACCCATTACAAGGATATCATTTTCAATGCATTACATTTGACCCTACTCCCTTGTAATGACAAACAACCATATGTGGTCTCTATCTTAAATTA
Source organism: Torreya grandis (assembly GCA_037957365.1). NCBI lineage: Eukaryota > Viridiplantae > Streptophyta > Pinopsida > Cupressales > Taxaceae > Torreya > Torreya grandis. Next base: position 271,118 of record JARHVA010005895.1, read on the forward strand.
CATAAAATAGACTAAGCATAATACATCCTTTGATGAGTATTTTCCTACTCAAAATCTTATAAATAGATATTTTACACTTTGTATTTAAGTGTGAATTTTCAATAAAATGATAAAATGAGTCCTTTTGGACAATGGTTCAAGACTCAATATTTTTAACATATCATTTATTTCCCTAATTGGTATTAGACCTTAAAATTTAGAATAATCTAATATTATCATAAAGATATTTGATAATATTTTCTTGACAGATATTGGGATGAATAATATTCAATATTATTGTGGGTCCCACTACATTTCCCACTTTGTACCAAGTTATGCCTAATGACTTGAAATATAACATTCTCTTGGGATGACATTGGATACATGAGATTTATGTGGTTCCATATATATTGCATGCATAATTAAATTTAGTCATTGTTAAAATACATAAATGTAATAATCATGGATCTAGAAGAGATTTAATGAGCAAAGCATAACATAATGAACCTAGATCAATAAAACACAACAATGTATTAATCTTGGGAAAACCTCAAAAATGTAAAAAAACCCAACAAAGTGATATTCAATATTGATAAACAATAATAAACCTAATACATCAAATCTTCTTCATCTCACTCCTTTTCACATAATTTCTTCACAAATTTTTATCAAATAAGTATTTTTCACATGCAAGAATATTTGAATATTTTTCTGTTCGATATATTTTACAATAGAGAAAAAACCCCATTTATAATGATTCATAAGGGGATATTACCATTATGAAAATAATAGGTCCATCCACCTTGATACATATAATTAACAAACATTTGATAAATATTAAATAACTATAATAAGATTATATATTTTTCCAAATTTTATACCTTGAGTAAATAAATAATTACCGATGTAAGCCAAGGGTTAATAATAACCACCTAGAAATTAATTTTTCTAACACTTCCCATTAAAGCTAAGTGAGGATAAATTACATATTCACGATAAATGAATTATACTATATGCAAAATATGAAGGATTTAAAAACCTTCATCATGCAAAAAATTACCTTTTGACATAAACGGTATTATAATCTATAAACTACTCAAAAGTAAGTTTAGGTTAGCATGATTGTGAGATTACATCTCACCATTTATCATGAATAATCACTAAGCATATTTGGAGCCTTTTATAACATAAGGACCTCTATTACAAATTATTCTTTTAAATGTATTGGGCTATAAAAGTAAAACTTTCACATGAATTTTACTCAAATCAAATAACTTCCACACAAAGTTTACAATGTTTTAAAATGAGAATAATTATAGATAAGAAAAAGAAACACATATTTGTTAGGAAGTGGCATTATCATGCACATTCCCACTCAATTATAACTCCAAGAGACCTAACATTACATAAAACTAACAAAACTTGGTAGTTCCAAGTGGTTTTGTGAAGATATCTACCACTTGTTCATCTGTAGGATAGAACTACAAATCAATATCACCATTGAGGACTTTATATTAGATAAAATGTACATGAAATTCAATATGTTTAGCTCTTTGGTGTTGTACTAGAATTTTTGTCAGAGCTATAGAACTTTGGTTATCACAATGAAAGATGACACTTTAAAAAACATCCAAATGAATTTATCCCAATAACCTTCATAGCCACATGGCTTCTTTAGGAACTTCCATAGCACTTCTATACTCAGCCTCTGTAGAAGAGAGAGAGACAATAGATTGCTTCTTACTGCTCCAAGTGATAGTACCTTCACCAAACTTAAACACATATCCAGAAGTAGATTTATGATCTAAAGTATCACCAACATGGTCAACATCACAATAACCATATAACTTATCATTATTAATGGAAGAATAAAATAAATCATAATTAATAGTTCTAAATAATACTTTTAGCTAAATTTTAATGATCTAAATAAGGATCTTACATATATATAGAAGTAACACTAACAACATATGAAATATCTGACGTATTAATGTTTAGATAAATCTATCTTTCAATAAGCTATCTATACAATGTAGGGTTATCTTTTTCACATGTAGGATTATGATCAAGTTTAAGACCAACTTCAATAGAAGTAGTGGTAGATTTACAATAAAGAATATTAAATTTAACAAGAAGATTATGTGCATAATGAGATTATGATACAATAATTAAATTTTTATCCTAAATTAAATTCATTCCTAAAAATTATGTAGAATGCCTAAATTAGTCATTTCAAATATTTAACTTAGTTTATCATTATATAATGAATTAAACTAGTTAGATTACTAGTAATCAATAAATTATCAATATATAATATAATTAGAATAAAATTACCATTTTCAAATTTAATAAAGAGATCATTATTTGAATATCAATTAGAAAAACTTAATTATTTGAAAAACAAGTAATTTTAGAATACCAAACTTGAGGAGCTTGTTTTAAACCATACAAAGATTTATGTAGCTTGCATACATAATGTTCTCTATTAGATTTAGTGAAACCTTTAGGCTGAGTTATATAGATTTCTTCTTCTAAATCACCATTTATAAATGCATTCTTGACATCAATTTAGTTGATAATCAAACCATTTTGGGTTGTAAGAGCAATAAGAAGTCTAACATTACTCTTTTTTTTATAAGGGTAAAGGTTTCAACATAGTCAATCCGAAATTTTTGACTAAACCCGTGAGCAACTAATTTACATTTAAACTTGTCAATTTTACCAATTGAATTATATTTTATCTTATAAAGCCACCTATAATTGACAATATACCTTTTAGATGGAAGAGGGCTAGATCCCAAGTCTAATTTTTAATTAAGGCATTATATTCAACTTGTATAATAACTTTCCATCTATCATATTGAGTGGCTTCCTCAAATGTTTGAGGTTCACATTCATACATAGTCATTAAATCATGATAAGAATGTTGACTTATATATAGTTTATTAAGGTTATCAATGTTAGAAGATTGAATTATGGATTCTACCTATTTAGGTATTTTAGATTAAACATGAAACTCAGGGGGTTCCTCAGAATTTAAGTTATCTATAACTAGATCAACTTCCTCAAGGGCATATATTTCATCATAAGGAAAAACATGAGTCATCTTCATCAATAAAAGAACACTACAGAGAATCCATAGAGGGCTCAAAAAAAGATATTTTCAAGAACAAGAACATTCCTATTATCAATAATCTATCATTTAGAGGGATCATACACTCTTAAGCCTTTTATATTACCTCCATATCTATAAAAATTCATGAATATGAAGTTGGCTTGATCTTCTTCCTTTTAATTTTAGGGAAAAAGATAGAAATAGAACTACCAAAAATCTTGAGATGAGCCACACTAGGTTTCTTTTGAGTACACATTTATAAAGGGGTAGAAAGATGTAAGGCTTTTGTAAAGACTCTATTAAGAATATGAACAATAGTGTTCATGGATTTGGCCCATAAGAACTTATAAAAATTTGTAGATTGAAACATTTTTGTAACCATTTCTATGATGGTGTAGTTTTCCCTTTTAGCAATCCCATTTTACTGAAGGGAATAGGGAGGAGTTAATTCCATTTTAGTACCACAATTAATGCAAAAAGAATCAAAATATTTACTAACATATTCATGACCATTATTATTTCTTAATATTTTAATATAAAAATCAAATGAATTTTTAACATAAGCTTTAAATTCTTTAAATTTAGAAAAAAAACATGAGATTTCTTTTTAATGAAATAAGACCATGCCATTATAATATAATCAACAATAAATGTAATAGTATATAATGAACCATTAATAGAAGAAACTTCCAAAGGACCTAAAATATCACTATGAATTAATTCTAAAGGATGTGAGGAATTCACATTATGATTTTTATGAAAGGGGTTAGTATGTTGCTTACCACGTAAGCAACCCCCACAAGTTTCATGATGAGAGGGGATAGAAATAAACCCAATAAAAAGATTATTTGTACATATATCATGTAAAATTATAAAAATAATATGTCTTAATCTTTCATTCCATAATTGAGATTCATTTTTATTATGCGATAAAAGTAAACATATGAAAGGAGAAAAGATATATAAACCATTCTTTTGAACACCTTCAACACTCAATGATCCAGATTGATTTATAATAAACCAAATATATTTAAGAAAAGTTACAATGAAATTATCATTTGTAAGTTTTAGATTAAGGTAAAAACAAGTTTTGAAGGGACCCCAAAACCCTGAAATAAAGGAAGAAGGATATAACAATAACGAACCACAAGAAAAACAAACCTATCGCTTATTGTAGAGCAGCATCAAAAACAAGTTTTACAGGGACCTGAAACCACAAAACATGAAAGTAAGAGGAAAGACCCCAGGTTTTATAGAGACCTGGAAACTCAAATACGTTAAGAAAACAAAGGACTAGATTATGGAACCAATTAAAACATCCAACAAAAAGGACCAGAACAAAAAGAACAAAATGACCCTATTCTTCTAATTCCAAGATCATCTTTGCCACCTCCTTTCCAATCACAACAGTGTCCTGTATGGATATTGTAGCAGCCTCTTGCATTGCTTTCTTCCTTGAGCTCTATCTGGCCCTCTTACTCGGCCCCTCCAAGGATTTTATTTCCTCATTAACTCATTTTCCAAGGTTTTCAGCAATAGCACATATGCTAGAAGTAACCTCCTCCATCTTCATCCTACTTTCTTTAATGAACTTTTTGAGATTATTCTCATAATCTTTATGTTTGATAGGAATATCTCTCATCTGCATTTCTAAATTATTGATTTTCTTTCGATCATTTTCTTGATTATGTTCCATTATTTCCATTCTCTTCTTGAGGCCCATTATTTCCTTATACATCCACAAATCAACTTGAAGAATATCATTTGATTTGCATTTGGCCAAATTCATGAAGGGAATCCTACTGTCTCTCTGCCAAACTTCACTAAAACAAGATAGTAAATTATTTTTAAGATTAGGTACATAGAAAACATCTTTAATAATGACATGTGAAAATTTTTCTTTTCCCCATTTAGTTGCTTCTAAAAAATAATTATCTCCTAAATAAATTATGTGAGAGATATATATATAGTCACATAAAATATAAAATAAGCATGTCATATGGTATGATGCATCAATATATAAAATTCATTCATTTTTATTTGAAGCACATAAAACAGCATATAAAAAAATTAAATTTGAATCCTGATTGTTATTCTGATTAGGGTTTTGATTCTTTTACTTATTTTGATTTGATTTATTTCCTTTGTTATTTTTAGAAGTTTGATTGTTATTTTTATCTTTATTTTTATAACAAGTTTCCATTTAATGACCAAATTTACTATAGATATTGTAATTTCCATTAAACTTACATATATGATTCTTATTACAAGATTTCTTATTCTTATGTTTACCTTTAGCAAAATTATGATTAGATTTCTAGTTTTTAGTGTTATCAGAAACATTATTCAGAGTGAGAAGGGATTGAGTAGCATTCTCCTTATAATTAAAATTTGTCATAACTTTTTCTTCTTAAATTAGAAGAGCAGACAAAGTGGTAAGGTCAGGGATATCTTGCTTAGTTTAATATTTAGAATTCAAAATTAAAATAAAATTTCTATTTTTTCATGAATATTTAAATGAATGATAAAATAAATCAAATGATCTTGAATCAAATTATAATTACATCCATCTAACTTAGCTTTAATGTGTTTAATTTTATTAAAAAATTAACAACTTTTTCATCACCCTTCATAGGTCTAATTAGTAATTCAAGGATTAATTTAATGATATTTAAAAGGTGAGTGCCTTCATGAATGGATTCAAGGAGTTTCTAAGAATCACTAGGAGACACTTGATTACCAATGTCGAGAAGGAATTCATCCTTGACACTTTGTAAGATAATAGACATAACTTCCTACTATTTCATTTGAAATGCATTGGTAAGCTTAGGGCCACATATAATTTAGAAGGGGGTATCAGTTCCAATGATAATATTCCATAATTTATGTGCCATAAAATTATCTTTAAAATTAATTTTTCATATATTGTAAATATTTCCATTAGGCATTTGATTTTTATCTAAGAAAAAATGAGGTGAAGCCATAGTTTCCCTTTAAATAAGATAGTAAACAAATGCTTAAAATGAAACATTTTAATGTGAATTTAACTTAATTTTGTAAAATAAGGTAAATAAAAAGTTTAAATATATTTAATTACATAATTTAGATGTGAAATAATGCAAAAAATTGAATTAAAATTTCATAAATCAAAGTGTTGAAAGAGTCACACTCAAAATGACCACCGAGACACTATTATTAAAAAGGCATTAAAACAATAATAGAAGGCTTGAAAACAAAAAAATGGACCACTTAAATACATCTGTAATGTGCCAAAACCTTAATATCGACTCATTGGATGACTATACTTGTCTAGGTTTAGACTAGATCAAGTGTCGAATGAAGGACTAGTTGACATGTCAGGAGGTTTTCACATGAGAAAGAAGACACGTAAACCAAAAAATGGAATTAATTTAAATTAATTTTCACTAACATCAACAAGAAGATAAAAATAAAAAGGCTAGTGATAATTGAATACTATACTTATCTTTTACAAGTTTTTACCAAAAAATAATAATCATGAACTTATCTATGAGTGAATTCAGAGGTTTACATGCAAAATATTATATTTAATTATTTTTATTTTATTTTTTTAATTAAAAAAATATAAAAAAATATTTATTTATTTTGCATGTAAACAAAAGTAAAAATAAATTACTTCTTTTTAACTTTTTGGTGAAATAATTTAATAAAAGGTAAATCAAATTTGTAAATTTAAAAAATAAAATAGTTTTTAAATAAGTGACAAAACGTTATAATTACCTTAATATTTCTTGTAGGTGGAAATGACACAGGTCTAGGAGTAGAAGAAAACATTTAGAGAGATAGTGGCCTTAGGCTTTCAAAATTTGTAAATCTTCCTAAAATCCTCCCATAATGATAACAAGCCTTTAAAAAAAATCGGTGCTAACAACAATTTATGCCAACCTCTTTAGCCATATAGGTGCATTAATGGAGGAGAGATAAATTTGAATAGGCTGATCTAGAGATTTTTAGGCCTTGAAAAATTACATGGGTCCTTATTTTTCCAAAACTAAGTGAATAAAAATTTCAAAAGGCAATTCGATGCATAAAAAATTAACTTTCAATTTTTTTTAAAGGGCCCAGGCTATACAATGGCATCCAATTACCCAAGCTTTGAATAAATAAAATATAAATTTAATATTATATATTCTTGTTGATCAAAATTGTCTTCAGTGGGCCTGATAACATGTTAAAATACTTAAATGTAATAAGCATAGATCTAGAAGAGATTTAATGAGAAAAGAAAAACATAATGAGCCCAAATCAATAAAACACAACACATGTATTAATCCTAAGAAAACCTCAAAGAGGTAAAAAATACAACAAGGTGATATTCAATATTTATAAATAATAATAAACCCAATACATCAAATCTTCTTCATCTCACTCCTCACATAAATCCTTCACAAATTGACAAGTATTTTCCACATGCAGGAATACTTGAATATTTTTATGTTCGATATATTTTATAATAGGTGTAAAACCCTATTTATAATTATTCATGAAGGGATGTGACTATTTTGAAAATAACGGGTCCATCCACCTCGATAAATATAATTAATAAAAATTTGGTAAATATTAAATAACTATAATAAGATTATTTATTTTCTTGAAGTTTAAACCTTGAGTAAATAAATAATATATTAATATTTATTTAATTACTTAGATATTAATTATTCTAATAGTCATCAAGGATTCATTTAGACATGACAAAAAAACCCTAATCCCTTTAAACATTATGAAATAGTCTGACAAATAGATAATCATAAATCAAAACACTCTGAATATGAGTTCAAAATTGATACACTACTACCAAATTATTCTATCTAAAGTACCAAGGAGACAATTTTCTCATTTACCTAAGTCCACAACTTCATTACTCCCATAATTACTATAGTATTAGCTTATATCTTTCCCTTGTCCTATAGAGGTTGATATGATTATAACTATACTCAAAGGATAAAATTTGAATTCTTATTGTAATTAGCATCAAGGACAAGGGCATTCCTTGAATAGATACTTTACCTTGAAACATAAGATCTAAGATCCCATTAATGATCAAATGACTATAATTAATGATCCTCCAAATGAATCAAGGTCATAACAAATAAAAAATCATCTACACCAACAAGATTTAATAATTACATTATATATGGGTGGTGCTTATTTTTGGCATAACCATATTCATCCTACAGAAACAAAAACCATTTTTCATATAAAGCATTTTAAACATCTTAGATTTGGTCTAACAGGCTTGAAAAAAAGTTAAATTAGAAATACTCCTTGTGAAACATAATAATACTAATTTATTATGGTCTTAAATTAATTCAAACATAGGTTTAGGTTATTCCTACTACATCTCCATATACATTTACACTAGGAACTATTTCGCTATACCAAATGGAAGAAAAACTTGACCAAAATTAACAAGGTATTTATTTTTCTCATGAATACAAATTATTAAATATCCCAAATGATAAAATTAATTATTAAAATAGACTTTAAAAATGCAAGGAGGAACATGCTATGTCCCTTTTCAACCTATCCAATCATGATGAAAATAGTGTAAAAGATCCAACTTAAGGTTGGCATGCATTGAGTGGAGGGAGATACCTATGATAATCCATTGGATTATATCATAGAGTAGTATCTTAAAATATTCCAAAGATACAAAAAACTAAAAAGCTTTCAAAAATCCAAAAATATGTTAAACACCTACATGCTCTATTAGCTCTTTAGCATTCATGTGTTAATTCCATGTTGATGGATGACATATTTAGTTAGTTCTACATACACACATGTGTGTCATAATTATATTCAAGTGTGATACAAGAATAAAAAAATACATTATATATTCTTATTTGAATGTTCGGACTTCCCTCTATCCATGTCATACAGGAGTTGGGGGTAGCCACTTCTTTGATAATGATACCAACAAATTATATGATTCTATGGTCACTCTAAATTATCATGTTTGAGCTTACATATGTACTTACACATGCCCATAATAATGATTATATATTACATAGGGTACTTTATATGCTATACACTTGACATTTTTTCTTAACACATTTGATCCATCAGCTACTACGACATGTTTATGTTTGGTACTTATGCTTTCCTTTATGCACTTCCTTGAGTGTCTTGCCTTATTATTGTATTCCTTATTTGATCATTTGGATATGATAATTTGATTGTACCCCAGTGCCTATGTATGTTTTCTTTTACATTTTCATATGTCATTATTTATTGAATGGACATTTGAATGTCATTCTTGCTTTTGTGGACATTTCACTAAGTCATGTCCCTTCACTTGTTTAGAATTTGAACATGGCCCTTGTATGTGGTCTCCTTGGACATTGCATTTTGACTTGATTTTGATTTCTCTTGTGTTTTTCCTTTTTCTCTTGTTAATATTTTACTAATGCTATCTAGATGTTTTGATGATCCTTATCATGTATCTTAGGCCTTCATGTGATCACATTGATTTTATGCACTTCAATGCTATATCTACCTAGACATGTTCCTTATATATGACACATAGTTCCATTCAAATATTATATAGTTTTATTATCCTTTTTAAATGAGTTAACTACCAATTCCTATATTTCCCTCACCTCACAATGGGGGGATATTATTGGGGGCATGCCATAAAGACTTGTTCTCCACACTTAGCACAATTTTAAGATTCAGTGTGGGCAGGTAATATAGACATGGATTAAAAACATTAAAAATTTTCAAATTAAATGGGGGAATGCCATATAAATATGGTTTCCACACATTCACATTTCTCAAATTTAGTGGGGTCATGTTTCTGAAGCATGTTATCCACACCGATTCAGTATTCAACATCTCCACATTATAGTGGGGGAATGTTTTGGAAACATTTTCCCCACATTGGTACTTATATTAATTTTAATATTTATTAATATATAATGGGGACATGATTTTAAATCATGTTTTACACATTTACATAATTTTTTGAATTAGCCAAAGCACACAGTTATATGATTAAAATTTATAGTTGTGGTAGAATTCTATACATTGGTATCATTGTTATACAATGTTTTAGCATGATACATATCTAAAGTTCAAATGATATGAAATTTATGCCTAATATTGAAAAATTTAAATTGGTTTTAGATTCCAAAATTATTTTTTATACTGTTACCACATCACATAATTTTATGTACTGATACCCCATTGAGACTTTTATGTATTGTATTGAGCTAGTCTACTATAGTTGTTGGTTCACATTTTTTATGTTTGAGTTGATTAAATCATTAAAAATTTCTAATTTTTTATGTTTTAATTGATTATAGCATCCATCCTCAATATTTTATAATTATCATTGGGTTATACGGTAGATCTAATCTCACTTTCTAGGTAGAAACTCATCTTTTCTCCAAGATTGGGGCATGTGTCTTCTAATCTCTCTCTAACTCTTTATATCTAATTGGATATGTACACTTTAAATATTTATCTATATTTTTCCTAATCTCAATTTTATATCCTTAAAATGATATATCTTTTTCAAATCAACTTGCCAATAAATAAGGTGGTTAAATCATCTCATAGGTGTACTCCTAAACCTTGCTCTTTTAATTTCAATATATTTATTTTACTTTCAATCCTATATTAGTGGAGTAATTAGATATTTTAACATGATATTATTGCATGTTAGTCACCAAAAAATCACTCAAGTTAGTAACACTCAAAGATAAGGTGTGTTATACACACCCATATGCACGTATGCATTATTTTCCTTTAAACTATAGAAATTTCATTAATAGATTAAAGGGGGAAATGTAGATGATATTTATGGATTTTATATCACCTTAGTAATATAAACTTTAAAAACTTATACCTTGTCTATTTATCTTAGTTATATACCTTTTCCCCACTTTTTCAAGTCTCACATCTATTGTATCTTATGCACCTTGGCCTATATCTTGCTTCGAATAGTCTTATGTTGATAAACCAAACCTTCTATCTTGATAAAAATTATTAAAACATAACTATATTCCATCTCTACAATTTATAAACCTACACCTACTTTCCTACTCTTTGGACACTAACATTCATGATAGACACTAGCATCAATGTTAGTGTCTTACCCTGATGGAAGTGTTAAGTGCCCTAAAGTCTCATATTTTTTTGATGAAACATATCCTAATGGTTAGACTAGGTGATTTAATGTGAGTTAATTATCAAAAGGGATTGATATAAATATAATATTAACCCTAATGCATTCCTTACTTGGGAAAA
>JARHVA010005895.1:287500-430000 GCA_037957365.1 Torreya grandis
ATTTATTTTCTATATTTTCAAATAGTTTATATGTTGATGAAGTATATTGATTTATGAAAAATAATGATTTTTAATCTATTATATATCAAGCTAACTTATTCTTAGAATATTTAGAAACCCATATTCACATCTTATGATCAATATTTTTTCCTTAGATCCCCGACGATTAAAATGGTTTGATTCCATCTTGACCTCCATGATAGCTGAAAGGTTCAATGTGTTGGCATGACATTATTCATCATCAGTAAAAGTCACATGAGTATGATCTCATGTTTCTTTTAAATTACCCAAGGTGTATGATTCAGGATCATCCAAGTTTACATCTAATCCTACATTAACCAAAAATATGTTAGATTAGGAAAATTAGGTAAGTCTAGCTTTACATAGGTTTAAAATTATGTATAGTATTTTTTGTAAGTATTGTTAAAAAAATTTGATGCACATGATTGTTATTTTAAGATTGAACAAGATTTCAAAAAAAATGCAAGAGTAGTTTTTAACTATTTTGATCAAGTGTAATATTAGAGATATTGTGGAGGAGTTTATAAATTAGTTTGGTGTCCTTTAGGAGCATCATATCATTCACTTTAGTCATCACATAGTATAGTTATTTTGCACATAATAAAAAGATACAGATTATGAAAAAAAAATGTATTGGACATGCATTTTCATTACACAGGTAATATGATATCCTATAGTTATTTTTGAGCATGGGATTGACATCATGGGTTGATATATCATCATTACACTCAGTTAATAATTTTAGAGTTTTTATATCATTACCTCCCATTCCAAATCCATTTTGAAAGCTTATAGTAATGAACATAAATATTTATGAAAAATATAGCATTGTATTAATAAAACATGTTCATTTGAGGTCTTTAGACCTATAGTTGAACCATGTCACTTCTTGATACATTTAATGGAATTGGTGATCTAATGGATAATAAAATGGTAAAATTATCATCTATGTAATTGTTTCATGTTGGGTATGTATCATTAGAATGTATAAATGGGATAACATGTTACATATGATGTGTTATAGTGCATATAGTTATGTTACTATGTGATATGTTCTATTGCAATGTATTGTCAACAAGACTATGTTAATAATTTAATGTTATTAGTGGGTTTATAAGAAATTATTATAGTTAGGTGGGTATTGAACCCTTATAAGAATGAGCTTAAACTCATTTTTAGGGGATATTTTCTAGGGATAATATGAGTTGGTATAGATCATAGTGATTATTTTAAGATACATCTAAAAAATATCATTAGTTAACAAGTAGAGATATGAGTATATTACATTGTATTAAATTTTATTTTAGATTATTGTTTTGTTTTAATTATGTGTGACATTAAAATTAATTGAAGTTTAAATCAAATAAATATCTAAGTTACTATTATATTTCAATTGCATCATGTATTTCACTATGTAATTTTAATTTTTTTAGTCTAAGGCATATCTTAATTGCAACCCCTAAATAATATTAAATAATCTAACATATAGGTAGTAACATCACCACCAATAGCACTATATCCTCCTAGATAAAAAATTTGAGATACTTAAGATCTTATAAAATATGTAGTGTAATACTTTGTAACACCCACATCATTAAACCTAGGATCTGCAAACACATTATCTATATAACCATAGTTGGTAATCTCTTTAAAAATTGGCCTTTCTAAGGGTAACATGCTCTTTTACAAAAATTTATGTTGTAGTAGATTGCTTATAGACATATGATCATTTTGGTCAATCCTAATATATAATACATTGGTGTGTGATGCACTCAAAATTAAATACATAAAGTTTTAGACACCTAATTTTGATATTAGAATTTGTGGAAACATCAAATTCAATATATTTTACATACTTGGACATTATTCATACTCTTGTTTACAATTTCCCCTACCCATTTACCCACATGTTGTCTTGGCCAAACAATGTTACTAAATAAGATTATTTAAGATCACCATAGTCTATGAAATAACCTTCTATAATCCTAAAAGTAATATATCAATATCTTATATCACTAATTTTCACTCTCAAGACAATGCCATCCACATTCAGATAGTTATCATTTGTCATAGGTGTTTACCTCTATTACTAGTGTTTAGGAACACATAGTGGCTATTTTTCCAATTGGTAAGTCTCTATTAGCTTGGAATAAACATGTTTCATGAATTGATCACAATTGTAAATATTCAATATTTATTTAAAAATAAAAATAAATCCTAAGGATATACTTAGGAATATTTGAATAAAATTAAGAAAAAAATTAACATTCTCTTGAGATATTATCACAAAGGCATACATATCTTTATATGCCTAAAAATAATATCATAAGAGCTATGTTTTAATACACATGTACATAAAATATTCATGGTTTAAAATATTTAAATCCAAACATTACATTATATTATAAATTGATCATGATGTTCCACATATACATAATCAGGATAAAAATGTATGTTTTGAGCATCTTTGAACTATTAGAATGTTGGAAATGATCAGCCACTCAATAAGGAGTGGTTCGGGTCATCCAAACCAACATACTCTCTAAATTTCTAAGGGTCATCTAGTTTTTTAAATCCTGATTAGGGTTTTAAATGAAAGAATAATAAATCATAGATCAATGTAAATTACTAAAGGTGAGAGCACATGTAGGAAAAATGTCAAGTGAAAACATAGGGGTATGATTATCACAAACATGTATAATAAAAATGAATAATACTAGCAGAGCTTAGTTAGTATTAGTCACCAAAATGGTATGATTTTCACCAATAACATTCATGTAGAGTTTTTAATCATATTTCCTAATATAAGTGATTACAATGTAGAAATAATGAGTAACAAAATATTAGAATAAGCTAAGTACCTCCCTCCCCTTATTGATTTTTAGTTTTTTTTATTTTTTAAGTAAAATATCAATCTACCCTTCTACATTTATATTTATGTGTTTATTTACCTATTTTACATAATCTAAATATTTAAAATTTTACTCTATTTATATCACATTACCCCACTAAAGTAAAAAAAAAAAATGTAATTATCTTAGAGATTGAGCCCACAATAGACAAATATTCACACTTTAGGTCAAATTATGTGATTAAAATGGAAATATTGGATAAATTATGGAATATTTGAATCATTATACATAATTATGAGTAATACTAAGGGTATTCCATGAAAATTTGAGATAGACTATATGGTCCAGATTGAGTAATTTTATTAGATTAAGTAGTTGAAATGCATTTATTGACTTATGATAGATGAATGATGGAATTCTATATCTCTTTGAGGTATCTTTGGATCATATTTGGGGCATGGTTTTGGTTATTGAAAAATAATTACTATTTATATATTATGGGTAAATGGGGAACTATAATACCATGTAATAAATTTGGATCTATGTTATGTCTATAGCAGTTGATCCTTTACATAAGAACCTATTTTGAGGTTTAATTTTTACATATGAACTTGGATTCAAGGTTATAATAAAGAATTATTATGATATTTAGACTATTTTAGTTGATATTTATATGCTTATCAAATTGTATCACTCCTTATCTAATGGTGGTTGATGTATTGAAACTCTTCAACTCACATTTCAATGGGTTGAATCTCCCAAGAGAATAATCACCCTGTTGCTTTCTCCAAATGAGTTTCTCAATTTTTAGTTTGTTTTGTGTACCCCTAGGTGTATTAATTTATTGAATTTTAATTTTCATGTGTTTCTATGATGTATATTATTTAAAATTTATTATATTAAGGGGACATTAGTTTATGCATTTTTTTATCAAATTTTTGCATTAAGCAAGTGGGACATTAAAGGCATTATTTTCAACACCAAGTGTGGTCATAAATATATAATTGACCCTTTTTGGAGTTAAGGATTGGGGTAATATCATAATTAATTATGGAATTATATATTCTAAAGTAAGATAATTAAATAATTATTATTTAAAATATTCTAATAAATATACTAAATTTTAAAATATGATAAATATAGAAAAGTACATCACCAAAAAAAATTATGAAAGTAGTAATGCAAAGGATAAATAAAACTTAACTTATGAAATGATGTACATGTGTATCTAAAAAATTCTATGTGTATAAGAAGACAATCTAATAATTCACCTTAATTTTTTAGATTTTAAAAATTAGTGTTTTATCAGCTGGGACACTAGCCTCAGACTATAGACACTCACATTAATGCTTCTATCGTAATTTTTAATTTTCTTTCCATATCAACACATAGATCATTTTTTGGAATTGTTAGTTGTGTCTATTAGGGGAACTAATTTATCAGTTGTGAGCATGTGCATATGTTATTAGAATTAGTCTTTAACTCAAAACACTAGGTCCTCCAATTTATGGCATGTCACCTTGAAATATATGAGTTAGTGCACTAAAATGATGTTTGTTTGACCTTAAATGCTTTTTTATCAATATTTTTTTCCTACATAGCCATATACTTGGAATAGGGCCTCATACTGATGTAGTTCTCCTCCTTATATAGGCTTATATGTGAATAATAATGCAATATGCTATTTATGAGTGCATCCAGTGATCTAGTTTGTAACCTGACAAGTAATGATCATGGGTTACTCTTTTATTATTGAAAACTAGTAATAATACTTATTCTATGACTAATTTGGAAATATGGAAGTATATCTTAGTTGTGTACTTGGATTTTAGTAGTATAGTGTGAGCTTGAGAAGTTATTACTTAATTTTTGGTATGTAGATAATGAATGAACATTGATTTGTATTTATACCACACCTTTTGAAATAATATCATGTAAGGGTTAAATAAGACAAATAGGTTAAACCATACATATCAAGATATTTACAATTTGACTATTTATAAGGTGAAGGAAATAGATTCGAATTTAGGACACTTGTGTTGATGCTAATGTCCTAATTTAAACACTAGTGTCTTATAAGGTAAAACATTGTTGAGGATTTGTAACTATATGTGTAGTATGGAAATCAAGTTTTATGTATAATATATGCTATAGGTTATCTATGTCATTATAATGTTATTTTTAGACTATAGGATGATAAAATTAACATAATGAGATGATGAATGTGAGCCTTTTAACATCAATAATGTCATAAATTGAAGGGTTAATCCATTATTGGTATTTTTCAAGTGTACAAGACTAGTTTGTAATACAAAATCACATTTAAGTATCTACATTTACCACTCCCACCCCCCCCCCCACATCTAGTAATGAATAACAATAAAATTACTAGTTTAAAAGAAATAAATGTGTACCTTAGTGTCCATAACATACCTTGATTTTGATTGAGCCCCATGTAAGTTTGTTTTTATGCATTAAACACAACCAAATTCATGTTACAATGTAATTATTGCATATAATTTGAAAATTAAATAAAAGAAATTCTTGAAAGTAGAGAGAAAAAGTATGAAATACATATGTGTGTCGATGCAACCATGTTTCCCCTTGGTATTTTTCTTTGGTGATGATGATTCCTTGATAAATCATTGAAGAGAGGGGTTCATAACTAAACCTTAGAGATATGAAGGGGGGAATTAAATCATGATCATTCCTATAATCTAGTGTGAGGGTGAGTTATGCCAAGGACATTGATAACAATGAATCTCAATTGCAAAACTCAAGTGCAAACATAATCTAGATGATATATCCAAGCTTAAGTGGTGGAACTATCTCAACCTAAAAATGGGATTAGTCCCAAGGCCATCGAGTGTTTTAAATATTGAACACACTACTCAATGGATCCAATTACTAAAAATATATAAATTATGAATCAATACATATTATAAAATTTAGTGCATCAATCTATAATGAGACAAGGAATGAATAATGTTTCCCCCATTATGTTCGAATAAGTTTTGTGTAATATACATATATGTATTTGTGTTTTGGTGTATTTTCATGGAATATACACCTATAATATGTCTCAAGCTAAAGTATATGTCAATATGTAACCTCTTATCTATAAAACTATATACTATATTTGTTTCAACTATGATAAAATCTATCTCAAATATATGAAAATTGGTGCCAAATACATATGATGATATCCAAAGTGTATATCCAAATCATATCAAATTATTCTAGTTATGCCAACTATGTGTGTGGGATCATGTATTTATGAAATTCCCACATTAATATCCCCTCTTTTTGAGGTGAGGGGAATACAACCTATTTGTCACCTTATCTGAAAAGGATAATATAGCCATATCATATATGTATAAATTATATAGTAATCAAGAATATTTCAGTATCATGTCTAAGTAGATATATCAATGAATCTTGTAGTTTATAATCAAAAAAATCCTTAAACATGCATGGTAAATATCATGAAAAATTCTATGAGTATCAAGCATAAAGTCCAAAATAATCAACACAAACATAAGATCACTCAATATCACAAAAAGGTGTCTAAGGTGACCACAAACAAGGGCATGTTAAAATGTCATAGAATTAATGGAGCACATGTCCAAAAAAATTCACACCAAATAAACAACACTTAGGGGAGTTATGGCCCAAAAACAAAGAACATGCTCAAATGTTCCATATTTAAAATAGGGTAGCAAAAAATAAATAAAATAAACTAGCATAATCACATCATACTAGTTATGCATGCATGTGTTATCAAAATGTCTTATAGCATATCATATCTATCATAATGTGTAATATGCAAGCATGAGTATATACATGTTTAATGTTTAGTATATAAGCACAACATGATAATTTCAAGTGATAATAAAACAAATTAACATGTATCAATCATGATCAATGTAGCAGATGCCCCCAATGTAGTGTGTCATCCAAGTGGATGAAAAGGAATAAAATATATATGATCATGTATCATGTATCTATTTCATTCATCTATCACACTTTAGTACTTATGAAACATATGTGTTCATTGTCATGCCTAAAAACTAACACAATGAAACACACACAAAGACAAGCCATTTATTTTACAATGTACAACACACATTATGTAAAACTACATTTCCCACATGCGAAAGAGGTAATGCATAAAGACACATGGTCTCCATGAAACCATATAGGTCCAGTTGCTATAATTAGTCTATAGGATCACACACAAACATATGAAAAGAAATGATATTGTATATACTAACCTAAATTAAACAACATATATGCAAAATATAGTAAACATATGTATACTATTTTTTTGCTTTATTTGAATGTTTTTGTATTTTTTTGTTACATTTTATTTTTTAATATTATGTATTTGTGCATAATAAAGTTATTATCAAAAGTTATATGTACATGTAATTATGTTACTATCATCCCAATATTTCATTAAAGGGATACCTCTCTATAGGCCCTATGTCATTGCCTATATTTATATTTTGTGTAATTCATATCATGATAATCATATTAATTTTTAGTTTTATAATAATGATGATATATATGTTAAAATTATTAAATTCCACTCTTGTCTTATGTTTTTTTTGGATTTTAATAACTAATTGCTTGTAACTATGTTATTAACCTTTCTGATTTATGTTTAGCAATGTGTAATTTGTTTATTACCTCTACTAATATGCTATTACATGTATATGTTTGTATATTATCAATATACATGCTTTATTTTTGTTGATTTTTCACCAAATATGTTATTTCCTTGTAAAACTATGTGACCTTCAATTTATGATCGAATGATATGTAACCTTTGTTTTCAACAATCATTGCTCCTATCGATTGTAACCACGACTTTCCATGCATGACATTTTTTTCACTTGGATTGTAAATAAAAGTAAAAGTAAGAGAGAATTATTTTAAATCAAATTAAAATCATAACTTAATTGATCCCATACATGTTGTAATTGTATTGGTTTAATATAGTTGTTTATATTTATTTTAAAGAGAGTTAAGAAATGACATAGAACTAAAAATGATATATTGATAGTCCATAACCTTGATATCTATAAATTATTTTCCCTCTATGTGATAAATTATTGTGAAAGGGTGTTTATATGAGTAAAGTATTATAATTTCCCCTTTGCAACCACATTTTCAACATTATATTTTTCAAGTGTCTCTTTATTTTTGACCTCTTTTTTAGAAACCCTAATTTAAGCATGTTTTATTTCTTTCTTTGAATTTGATTTTCTAACATATATTTTAGTAGTTTCACTTTTTTGTGTTGTATCTTTTGTAACCTTTACTTTTCAAACAAATCATTTTTTTAATTCTCTCTTTCATGTTGTGCCTTTTGTAATCTTGTTTTCTATGATTTTTCCTTTTGAATCTTTTCTTTCTCTAATTATGCCAATTAAATTATTTTATTGATTTAATTTTTTCAATTATAACTATTTTTGCTTTGAATTATCCTTCTCTACCCATACTAGTTATTTTTTCACTCATGTTGTAAAGATACATGTATAATATGAGTTGGTTACTTCATTAATGTATATATTATAGGATCACCACCAATAAATATATTCTTCAAATCCAAACAACTATGTTTGTGATTCCCATGCATTCTATGATATGCATAATAATATTTTGATCTCCTTATAGGATGTATAAGAGGTAGTTTGATCAACTTGTTTCTAATCCTTTCCTGTGGAATATCACATAAAATCTTATTACCATTTTCCATACTTTTTGAATCAATAGTAGTAGATGAATTCTCTTTTAGATTATTATTTTTGGTATGAAACCTTTATGGAAACAATATTTCTATATGAAGATACATATGCATTTTTTTACACTATCACACTATGGATTAATGGCATATGTGACATGATTTTCTAATGATATGATCTTTGAAATAAAATATTGATTTTTATTTTATAGCTATGTTATTACCCATCCCATATTGATGATTTAATCTTTAAGGGCTTCACAAGCATAAAATTGAGTTACTTTATATTCAATATTCATACACACATATCTAGAGGAGATGTGGGATGTGGAGGGGGTTGACAAAATATATGTTGTTTACCTTCATTTATTACTATAATATGGGCTACCTCACCCATTATAATAGTGATATCATGGACCTTGTTAGAGGGACATTATATATCACCATCCTTATAGTGAGAATGAGGAAAAAGGTCCCTTCTTATCCATTTTGAATTTTCCAAATACTAAGATGAGAACAATAAAAGAGAGACATATGAATATTATAAAATAATCCAACATGATAAGGAAATCATAATTAAATATGAAACCCTAGAAAGTTAAAAACCTTAAAGGAAGCTATAGTTACATAAGAAGACTTAGAGGTGTTATTCACCAAATATTTTAACCATTTTTGGAGTTAAGGGTTGGCATAATATCATAATAAATTATGAAATAATCTATTTTAAAGTATCTAATTAAATAATTTAGATTTACAATATTTTGATAAATATAAATGAGTATAATGATAAACAATATTATAAAATTAGTAATACAAAGTAAAAATAACACTTACCTTATTCAATGATGTGCAAGAATATATGATAAGTATTGGTGTAGAAGAAGATAGTATGATGATTCACAGTGATTCATTATACTCTATAAATTACATTTTTGTTAGATGGGACACTAGCATCATACTGCAAACACTAGCATCGATGATTTTATCCTAATTTTTATGCTTATATATTTTTCAACATATATTTTTATAAAATATTTAGTTTCACATGTTAGGTTTCACTTTCACCTTACAGGTCATTAGTTCACATCACAGGTAAAGGTTCTTAGAATCAATATTTTGCTCAAAACCTAGGTCTTCCAATTTATGGCATGTAACCTTGAAAAATAGGGGTCAATGTGCTCAAGTGAATTTGAGATAAACACAAATTTCTCTATATAAATTATCACTACCTACATATATATATACTCTAATGATGGTCTTAGACTAATGCATTTATTCCCCTTATGTGGGCTTGTGTGTGAACAATTATGCAATATGTTATATACAAGTACATCTAGTGATCTATCTTTTAATTTGATAAGTATCTATCATAAGATGCTTTTTGACTACTTTAGACATGTAATAATATTTATCTTGTGACTGATTTTTAAATAGGTAAGAATAGATTAGTATAACTTAGTTGCAAAAATAATTTTTTAATAGTGTAGTCTGAACTTGAAAGGTGCTTTCTAAAATTTTTATAGGTAGATAATGAATGACCCTTATTTTTATTTATACATCACCTTTAAAAATTATCTCATGGGTGGGTTAAATAATATAAATAGGTCAATTTTTACATATCATGGTATTTTTAATTTGATAGTTTGGAAGGCATGGACATTATGGTTAGATATGGGACACTAACATCGATGTTAATGTCCTAATTTAGACACTAGTGTCCCACAGGGTAAAAAGTGTTTGAGGATTTGTAATTGTCTATGTAGGATGGAAATTATGTTTTATGTAGAATTTAGGATAAAAAATTGATCTATGTCATTATAATGTTAGGATCAGACTATAGGATAAGAATTTTTTCATGTTGAGATGGTGAATGTGAGACTTTTAGCAATGGGGAAGTCATAAACTAAAGGTTTGAGCCATGATTGGTATTTTTCAAGCATAAAATAGTATGTTATATCAAATTATATTTTATTATATAAAATTATAGGTACTAATTTTATCCTTTTATACATTTAATCTATAATTTTCAATACTAGAATAAAAATTTTAAACACTTAATTTGGTATTATACACTTTGGAAACATCAACTTTCAAACACTTTGACATGCTTCAAAATTATCCATATATTTTACTCTATTTCACACTTTACCCTAATCATCTACCCTCTCATTTTATTATCCAACCTATGCTACTAGATACACATATTCAAGATCACCCTAGTCTATACAAGAACATTATAAAATCCTAGACAAATTATCTGCATAAATCATCATTTTATTAAATTCAGACATATTTTAGTCTAGATTAAAATATAAAACTATCTTTACTATATTATATATTATCAAATATCATTATTATATATTTCTATTATCGATTTCTAATTTAGTATTTTTTGGTATTATATATCATATTTTTTGGAATCCAATTTAAAGGTTAATCTATTTTAATGCTAAAAAGTTATATTATTGAATTTAATTTATTTAATAGACTATTTTTTTTGTTTCAAAGCATTTTAATAATTAACATTTTATTTTGATGTAATTATTGATTTAATTTGTTCAATTAACTAACTATTTTGTTGTAAATTATGAAAACATTTAATATTTTATTCCAATGTCACTAATTTAAAATTGTCCATAATAAACCACAATAAAAAATATCACAAATTTGTATTTATTATTTCCTTATGTATAAGTGTACAAATAATATCACAAACATCCATGCAAAATTTATCACAATTTATTTATTTTATTACCTTCACTCATGAGTGAAACCAAAACACCACAAACATCCATGTAACCATTTCTATGGATAAATTATGAAAAATAAGTGTAGGAAAATTATCAAAAAAATCCATTAATGTGTTAAATATATCACACATCTGTATGTATAATTTTTAGTGCATAGAATTTTTAAAAAATAAATCCATGTAATATTTTAAACATCAAAATTACCAAACACATGATCAATGCAACACATAATTAATTTTCAAAATTTTACATAAGATAGTGGAAATATTAATCACTTAAACATAAAAATCACAAGTATTTTTTACTAAATCCTCAATGCAATCTATTTACTACTTTCCTTACACCTGTGACATCTTTTACATATAGCAACATTGTCCATATTCCATGCAACTTGTAATTGTATTCATATAAATAATTATTAATTATATTTGTGATTATATAATTACCCTTGTTGTTATGCATATTTTTCTCACAATAGTTATTAGTTATCAATATATTTAATTTATTGTATATATCCCTACTATATCTCCAAACTAACACTGGTAGTTTGAAAACTATTATAGGGTTTCCAAAACCTTACAACCATCTCAATAAATTGATTCAAAATATTTTTGGGTATATAAAATCAAATTTATTTTGTGTCAATGTTATTTCTTGAATAAATGAGATATTTAATTTATTTAAACTTTTTTATAATTAGCCAATGTCTATATACCAATTTTGAAAATACATAAACATATATGCAATAAATCCCTTAAGTTATATCTAAGGAAGTATTTTTTTTTTAGCTAAATATACTCTATTATGTTTATATTCTTTACAATGACCTCTTTTTTATGAAATATATAAATTAAAATACCATGTGATTTGAACATAATCAAATTCAATTGATGTGCTTTATAATCTGCAAAATATAAATTATTTTAAATTTAGAGCTAATGAGATATACTCCATAAAAATATAAAATGAAGAATACTACTAATTAATTTTTTGAATATCTAAGATAAATTTTATTTAAATATATGTTTTTATAAAAAATAACTTATTTATATATGTTACTCTAGAAAATACAAAACAATGTGTTACTCTACCAAACATAAAATAATAGGTGGTTACAAGATTTTATTTATAAAGGTTTTAATAATAGAATAAATAAATAATTATATATAACACAATGATATCAAAATTTATATTTAAATATAAATTTTATACTAAATCACTTGTTTACATAGGTTATTGTAACAAATGAAAAAATAAAACTATAATTTTATATAGTAAATAAAATCTTAAAAAACACATCAATAAATCTAATTAATTTGTTTATTACAAATTTATTTAATGAAAATAAACTCAAATAAAATTACAAATGTTTGTTTATATGTTTCCAAAAAAAATGCATATTTGTGTGTGGCCCTACATGTTCTATCCATGCACATAAGGTATGAATATTTTTCCATCGAAATGCAGTGTGCCATAAAATTTCTAACTTGAAGACAATACAAAGTAAATGGCCTCTTTTTTTTTGAAATCAAATAATGTTTTTCATCTATAAATAATATATTTTTTGTTTCATATGCATGTTTTTTATTTTCCAAAACCAATTGTATGTTTTTTTAATTTATAGCAGCATAAAATTTCATTTATTTGATCTAAAAAATGTACCACCTATCTCGCATTGTGATACACCCAAAGTAAAAAATTAAACATTTTATACTCATTTAAACTAAAAAATGAAATAATGAATCACCCTTGAGTGTAGATATGTAAAATCACAACACAATATTGAAACATGTTCTTATAATCCTCAACAAATCATGGCTAAATGTGAGATAGAAGTATATGTAACATGAATTTAGAAAATTAGTTTTTTTGCCTGGTGGTATAAATTTGGTAATTCTTGTAACTCAAAAAAATAATCCTTCCGCTCCCAACACTAATAAACTTCTTCCAATTAGAATGAGATCTAAAAATATGAAAGAAATAAATTAATCTTAATCTCAATGTAGTAATATAAAATTAAAAATAATGTACATAGATAAGGATAATTATTTTTTTATTAAAAACAAACCATAATGAACTTTGACACACAATATTTTTTTATATTTATAAAAAAAAAGTATTGAAAATAAACTCAATGTAGCATATTTCTAAAAAATGAAGTAATAGTATTGAAAATAACCCCATTACAATAATATCCAATTGAACACACAATGCCATGATTGTGTTTTATTCAAACTAATTTTCAATTATGGAAGTCATATTTTTAAAAATTACCTTAAGGTATCATAGACCCAATAAAACATGTTTTAGTATTCAAAGGAACAATATAAAAAGAAATATTCAATAAAATATAAGCTAAAGGTGTCTCCAAACATAAATTTTTAATGTGATGAGAAATATTTAATGTCTCTAGATAGTCATCTAAAATGTCACATGAGTGCCAAAAGTGTTACTTGAGAACACCCATCCATAGCTTAGCCCTAGACCTATCTTAGGGCCTATATAGAAATATATCCAACTTTCATATGGCCTTACACATGCCTAAGCATCTAAAAATTAGTTTCAGACCCTCCTTTCAGCATCCAAGCCCATCATACCTTCCGTTTTGTCACCTAGATAGTATAGCCACAATTGGACACCAATGTCACAACACTAACTTACCCTTTGGTCATTATTTTCATTTCCCTCTTTTTATCCCCAATAAATATATTTTCAATTCTAAAGACACTGAGGTTCAGGTTAGACCTATTTCAAACCTTGTACAAGCACTAGATCAATATATATATATATATATATATATATATATATATATATATATATATATATATATATATATATATATATACATATATACATGACTTTTAGACCTTTATTCACTAGATGGAAATCATATTCAAATAAAAATGAACAATCTCATAATAAGTTGTGAAAAATAAAAGTTACTAATTTCTATTATACCCTAATTTTTCATACAGTTATCTACAACCTTCCTAATCTTAGAACACATAGATTTCTAGTCTCAAGCCTCACTCAAATAGCTAAAACTAGCATTCATACTAGTTTTACTTGAACTTGCACTAACACTTAGGTGGGGAGAACTAAATTGGCCTTGATTCCTCCTCAGAGAATTATATGTGGGTAAATCTCATCTTAGTGGGGTGTTGAGGATGTCTAGCCTCCAAACTAATACCACATGTTTACTACTTGAGTTAATCTAATTCGTTAATCACATGGAGTTCTAGGGTTTGTATTTAAAATTAGTCAAAATAGGTCATAAATAGTGAATCTAGGTTTATCCACATAAGAAAAATCTTGGAAAACTCAGACACATGTGCTCCCAAAATTATGGATTAGTTCTTTCATGAAAGAGACTAGCACCAAAAGTGGACACTATTTCCATAGAACTACTAGCCAAGGTAGGGCAGTATTTTCAATGAGGCTTTCTAACACTTGTATCCTATTTTTGACACTCACACTAGCTCTTGTACTAGTCTTTAGCTTATAGATCCTTCATATGAATTAGTTTCAAACTAAGTATTCATTTGTGTCATCCATTGCTATTATTAGAAATATAAATTTATCTTAATTCTTTCATAAATCAATGGCTATATCTATTGCATATTTTATACCTTGATTTATCGTACTTAGACGCTTTAACAACCTAGGGCTTAAATTCCATAACCCTTAAAAGTGAAATCATTTGGTGAACCTAACTTACTTTGAATACTACCCAAACCCTATCCCGAGATGTTATTAGAGTTTATACCATTATTTTTCCTATTTTCCTATGTGTTATGCTTTATAGATTTTATAGATTCTATTTTAGCAGAATTATTTCATTTTTTTTGTTATATCCCATTTCAAAAATTTGTATCTCTTCATTTAATAAGAACTTCTATGCTTAGAGGATATCTTGTTGAGCATACTCAGATTCCTTATGTTTGAGCTTATACCATGGACAAAGAACTAGTTAAAACCTCCATCATTGATATTTCACACCCTAATTATTTGATCTTCAATGATATTATATCCAAATATAAATAATGCAATCAAAATAAAAATGATACACAAGATGGGAATCGAGACATCCTCCCCCCACTTAATAATGAAAATATTATAGTCAATAAGTATACCATTTTATAGATTTTCATGGATAGACTTTTGTAATAGCCACATGATCATGAAAATATTATATAATCCATAATGGAAATAAAGAACAAATTAAATAATGGTCAATATTCTACTCTCCTAGATAATAATATAGTTACACCTACTATGGGGATAACTCAGATTCAACAAAAACCCATTTCAAGCTGGCAACATTCAATAATAGAAACACCTCCTATGGTTAGTTACACTCTCCATATGTACAATCCCTTATGAATGAGATCCATGTTCTACCAGGTAAGGTGGTACATCTTCAATAGGGTGATACTTGGCCATCCCATGCCTTGGAGTCTCATGTTCTTTTACACACATCATTAGCACAACCCATAGCTGAAACTCCTTTGCCATCTAGGCTTTTGGAACCTAAGCTTACATTATATGAGGTTAGGGTGACATAGAGCATCATCTATGAGATTTTCATGCAACATGTTTGGACTATATGTCTAATAATTAACTCCTTACTATGTTTTTCCCATGTAGTTTAAAGGACTATGCCTTACAATGGTTCTATGATATTCCAAACCAATCCATCAAAAATTTAAATCCATTGGAAGATATATTTTTAGCACACTTTTTAATCAACATCAGTAATAAGGTTTCATATTATCAAGTGGATTAACATAAGAAATAATCCAATGAGCCTATAGTAGAATATGTCTTGTGATATAAAACTATACTAGAAAATATGACTAGCCCCATGGTAGATAGAGAACTCTAATAAATATTCAAATAAAGTCTACTACCAACATTGCATGAGGCTATATTATTCATAAAGTTTTCAACATTCATAGATTTATGCCACATAGTGAAATAAAGGGAAGTCTAGCTTCTCTCTATGGGTAAACTAAATAACTAGATCAAATTCAACTAATAAGAGTTATAATAATCCCCCATAAAAAGTAAGACCAACTATAAATAAGAATTATTCAAAAATAATAGTTAATATGGCTTTAGCGCCACCTCCATGCTTGGTTTTATCAACTCCTCCATAGATAGATTTCACATATCTTTGAGAATCACTAGAACATGTTTTAAATCAGATCTTGGAGTGTAATTTCATATGTCTCCCTCCCATAAAAGAGGCTGATATGACTATAAATCTTCCAAATAACTAATATTCTAATACATTTTGTGACTATCAAAGGGTAACAGGTTATATTATAAATAGATGCATGATTTTGAGACATAAGATAAAATATTTGCTAGAGGCCAATATAATTGATGTGGGAAAACTTAAAAAGGCACCTAAAGTTAAAACAACTAAGGCATTGACAATATTTTTAGATATATTTCTAAAAAATATAGATAATGTGACAAGAGGCACTTCAAGTGTTTAATATACATATTAAGCACATCCACCATAGGCATCTTATAATACTACTACAGTGGAAACACACACCCTATATAATATAATAGGTATATACCATACTATAGTGTTATTTATACCTCTCATCACTTTCTTAGAGTAGGAGATTATTGATGATGATTCAAATTTATATGCATTCTTTGTATGATCCTACATTGATCATCATCCTATTCAGAGTGTCATGGTTGATAATAGGTCAAGTGTCAACATGTGTACTATCACACTTATATATCACTTGGGTTATTTAGAGTAGGACATTTCTTAGATAGATACAATTATTCATAATTTAAATGGCCATGTGTAGAGCTCCACTAGGGAGATTTTACTCCCATTACAATTTTGGCTAGCATATATGGCCACTAGGTTCTTAGTCATACCTATTATAGGCACATTTGAAATGTTATTGATTAGGCCATAGATACAATGAATTTATGCTAATCTATCCACCATACATAGATGCCTCAAGTATATACATGTTAATTAGGTGGTTATAGTTGAGATTCTTCTATATGAGTATCCTTTACCCATCCCATAGTTAGTTACACATCATCCACTAGTTATAGTTCAAAGTATAGTTTCTATTAGTGCACCATAGATTTTAATTGAGCCACTAATGTAAGGTGAGTTCTACTTATATAGTGTTACCACATATGCATACTATCCCATAGAGACCCTTATTAGAGAGACCCTATGACAAAGACATGTTATAGATTTTAGAGATCCTCTTTCTACCCTTTTTATTTTGATATTAGTGTTATTAAATTCCTTGGGTTCTAATCATAGAGCATCCACATCATCTATAGCATATTCTACTAGATAGGTCCCTAAGAACCCTAATTTTCACAAACTACTTTAGCTAGATTCATATATTTAAAGAGTAGTTCACAAGATATTTCATTAAGCTTCTTAGATTCCTAGCCCTAATCCAAATGTAGTGTTAGCTACATAACATTTAATATAGTTATTTTGTAGACCATAAATACTTATTCACATAGCATGCATGATCAGTATTCCATTATTTGATATAAGACATCTTGATAGTGAGTCTTTTGTGAGACTCATCGGTTAGTATGTTCCTCCCTACTTGTACATAGCTTATATCTAGAAAATACAAAATTAATATAATATGTCAAAAATAGAAAAGCATTCAAATACTTAGAAAATACAAATTATAGATTGTATGCATTTTGATGTTTACACTTCTTATATTTTCTAGGTATTATAGATTCTATCTATGTTAATGTATTCAATTTCATCACACATACATTCTTCACTTATTCTTTTTGAGTGTTTTTATATGCTTAAAAAACCTAGGTTCACCACATAGATATAGATTTGATACTATCTACCTATTGGAGGCACATACATAGTCTCCTCATTTGACACATGTTCCCATTTGGGGACATCCTATACATAGTTTTAATTTATAGTTTACATATTTATATAGTCTATATCATAGATTTACCATTGTTTATATCTTGATATTGATTATCCTACACTACTCACATTTTTTCCCAACTATCACTACTCTAGACTTATTTTGTGTACACCTTTGCTATTATAAAAATTTATACCACATGCTCATACACACTTTCATTTCTATATTTATTTAGTTTAGAGTTTATTGTGTCTATATTCTTATACATATATTCAAGGGAATTTTAATATGCCATTATTCTATGGATATATGCCACTTCCTTTCATTGTATGTATTCTTTGTACATGTGCCCATGTTCTTATGTGTGCCTTATTTAGTGTATATTTGGACAGTTTAGCATAACCTTCCATGTGGTTCCACACCAACTCACTTTATATTTGTGTATGTGGACATTTGAACATGTCTTTATATGTATTTATTTCTCAAATTTAGTGACATGTGCACATCTCCCTTGTATTATGCCCCCTTAACCTAAATTGTGTGTTTTAGGTATGATTTCATGTATGCATCATAACCATAACACTTGTCTCTTCATTTTTATACACTCTAGTTTTAAATTCCATGAGGGACTTCATGCATCTCCCCTTTCTCCTTGATTTCTTTAATGGACATCATGCCCCATCCCCTTAGGTAGTTACTCAGTTTATTACTTAGATTTGTTGCTCATACACATTATTGTATTGTTATGTCTATCTTGATAGCGTTTTGAATGTTATTTATAACATATATTTTATATTAACAACTTATGATCAAATTATCTTACATTTTTATGTCATGTATACACATTATATCAATTTATTACATAGATATTATATATGCTTATACTAACACATATCATATAGAGATTTTTCCTTTGAGGATAGTTATTTAATAAGTTCCACAACTCCTCTAAAAAGAGGGAAAATTCATAGAGGTTTGTCATAGAGATCAAGCCATCTAGATTCACTCTAAGTATAGTTTTTAACATGAAGTCACATAATATAAATCTTAGTTTCAAGATAACATAGTGGAAAATAGTCAAATAGAGATTATATTTAGTTTGGTATAAAAACAACATAGTTGGACACTAGATCTATAACACTACCATCCAAGGTATGGTGATACTATCTAGAAGCCCTAAAAATAGGAAATTATAGAATTACAGTAAGGACACAATAGTTAAATTCTATGTTTGCACAGATTCAGTTACAAATTATTAGTTTTTGCTAAGTTTTGAACATAGTCATACCAATTTGTTTGGATTGGGGGCATCATGCACAAAATTATCACTCCCATTTTAGTTTTAGATAATGAAAATTTATATTGTTTTAACTTAATCCAAAACCCATATGCTCAGATATTAGATTTGGGTGAATGCACATGACACATAGTTTTGGTATGCTCACGTATGCACTAGTTGATCAGGTATACTCATGTATGCACTAGTTGATCAGATGGAATGGAAAAATCTATGTCATTATTTATGTTATACACACTAGACACCATGTTCATTGTTATGCACTATATTTATGCCTTACTCTTTTTTTATCATTCAAAATTATTATTTAGTCCCTAAACTACATACCTAAGTTCCCAAGAGGCCCCTAGGTCAATTTATCTCCCAAAGTTATCAAGTGGTTGGGGATATTTTACATATAATTTTAATTACAATCATTAAACTTTAGTTACATTACATAATTTAGTTATAGATGCATTTAATGCACATGGATAGGCAATGATGGAGTCAGTCTACTTGATTTCTTGAGCCACCTACATAAGAGGGTTGGACAAGCCATCAATCCAATCCAAGCTATTCATGGGTCATTATCCATAGAGTAGGGGTGGGAAATGATGGATTCAAAAATAGATTGATTTCTTGATCCACCCACACATGGGTATTTATCAAGCTAATCATCTCAATCAAAGTTATTCACTAATTGATCACTAGCTACACACACATGATGTCATTAGGTTTATGCATTGATTCACATACCTAGTTAGGTGTATTCATTCCTTTCCTTTTGCTTATCTATTTAATAAATTTTTTATTTAATTTTGATATCTCTTAAGTAAGGACTAATTGTATGAATGCTTCATTTTTAGGACAAGTAATGGAGCATGCTTCACATAATTAGATCCAAATTCATGAGCTTCACCTCTTGGGTATGTTTCTTTTCCTTTATCATGGTCATTTAATTTTTTTTCACTTATATAATAAATTGTATTCAAATGTAGTCATCTCAAATGTCACTCGAGTTCCAAGAGTGTTACTTGAGACCACATATAACTAGATTAGCCCTAGACCTATCGTAGTGCATATTTAAACACCTATCTATATTTTTTGTGGGCCTAATGCATACCTAGAAATCTCAAAATCTATCTCAGACCCTCCCTTAGGAATTTAGGCCCCTAGTGCCTCAAGTTCTACTACCTAGACATTATCACCATAATTAGACACTAAAACCATAATGATAATGTCCTAATTCAAATTTATTGTTCTTTTCCCTCTTTATATCCCCAATGGATGCCTTTTCAATCCCAAAAACACATAGGGTTAGCCTAGAACTATTTCAAACCCTGCACAAGACATGACCTATATATATATATATATATATATATATATATATATATATAATGAATTTAATCCCTTTATTCACTAGATGTAAATAAGATGTAAATACACACAAACAAGATCAGAACAAGTTATGCACAATCAAGGTTATTAAT
Organism: Torreya grandis; assembly: GCA_037957365.1. Taxonomy (NCBI): domain Eukaryota; kingdom Viridiplantae; phylum Streptophyta; class Pinopsida; order Cupressales; family Taxaceae; genus Torreya; species Torreya grandis. The sequence continues at coordinate 308,550 of JARHVA010005895.1, forward strand.
CCCTATTTTTTCCTACTTCTACATTCAATGATCTACAACCCTCCTAAACTCAAAATACATAGATTTCTAGTCTCAATCTTCCATTGAAGCACTAAAATTGACATCCATACTAGTTTCACTTACACTTGAAGCAACATTTAGGTGGGGATAAATACATCAGGATTAATACCTCCTCAGAGTATTGGTATGTAGGCAAATCTCATCAAATTGGGATGTTGAGTATGTCTAGCCTACCCAATTAAAACCACACATTTACTACTTGTGTCAATTGAATTCCCTAATCACATGTTGGTGTACGTCTTACATACAAAATCAATCAAAACAAGTCATAGATAGTGAAGCATGGTTTTTCCACATAGGAACAATCTTGGAAAATTGAAATATGTATGCTCTTAAAAGTGCATATTAGTTCCTACATAGAGGAAACTAGTACAAAAAATGGACACTAGTGAACAACACTACTATCTAGGGTAGATCGTTATTGTCTAGGAAGGGTTTTTATACCTAGATCCTATTTGTGATACTTAGATCAACTCATATACCATTTTTTAGCTTCTAGATCATTTGTCTTTTGTAGTTTCTAGCTAAGTATTCATTTGTGTCATTAATTAATACTATTCAAAATATTAATTTAGTGTATTTATTTCACAAATCAATGGCTATATTTATTACATATTTTATAACCCAATGTATTGTACTCAGTCTTGTTAATAACCTAGGTCTTAAACACCATAACACTCAAAAGTTAAATCAGTACACTAATAATGTCATAATTTCATGTGTGTAAAATTTAAAATCCAAACAAATCCATCAAAACTTGTTGTGAATTGTCTAGTTTCTAATTAACATGTCAATCCTAGTAAGTCATTAATAATGTCATACTAGACTTTTGTTTGTATATCTCATATTGAAACCATTAGGAAAGGAATCCTCCAACTATCAATCAAAAAAATTTAATTAGCGAAACAATATTTAATTTATCCTATAGCTAAAATTCTATTAGTATATGTATAAATTAACATTTTAACAATATAAGTATAAAATGGAAATATCCAATAGTTAGCTAATAGTGTAGTCAAGCACAACAAAGTAATTAAAAATATATATCTAATGGTTAATTAAATATTACATATTTTGATTTATCTTTCAAATGACATAAATTATTAATAATTACTTATAGGATCACAATAATCTATAAATAGGCTAAGATGCTTTAGAAATTTTCCCATGTCTTCTTCATTTCCAATAAGGAAAGTTGTTTAAACAACATCACCATTAGCTAATTTTTCCTTTGAAACTATTGAGATCAAGTGACCCTCATGGATACAACAAAATTATCTTCAAGAACTCTTTTTTATTTTCAAGATAGATTATGATAGTCTTTGCATCCGTATAAGGAAATTGAGATTCTTAGGCCTACCTAAGAATAACCCTAATGCATTTACCCAATTGTATCCAAATTCATAATAAAAATTGCATTTTTATCAAAATACTCTACACCCCCAAAAAATAGAGGACGCTCCTCCAATTTAACTTGTTATGGTAATTTTTATATAATATTTTATATGTTATTATATATGTTGGATGAATTTAAAAATGCAATTGGAAATTGTGAAAATGTAGAAATTAGAAACTAGGTCACCTTTATTCTTGGTTGAAAGTGCTTCATTATTTATTTGTAAGGTTTATTTCTTTTTTGCATTAAATTTTTGTATTATAAATCCATCTAAATCAAGAACATGAAAATGCTTTTTTTAAGCACTAAAAATTTGATATTTTCAAATTATATATATATATATATATATATAAGCCTCCAATTATAGTTTATATGAATAGATTTCAAACCAAAAATAAAAATAACTATAATAAGAAATCAAGAAAGTTTTGTCAAGTGGTAATTAATTTTAAATACCTAATTTGGATCCAAAATGGAAAATTGATGGTTGTTTTTTTGTACATGTTGTGTCCATAATATACCAATTTCATAGCATATTTGCAATCATCTAGGAATTTATTAGTGGCATTGTGATGTTTCATAGAGACACTTGTTTCTAATTGGATTTAAGTCATGTATAGGCACATTTCTTCATATATGGGCATACTTTATTTTAATGGATCAATCAATTCTAAAAATAATAATACAACATAAATAATTTCATTAATAATATAAAGATGTGGGACTATTTATTAAGATTAATCTTCCTTTAGTTTTGTGACTCACCTAGATTTGCCACTAGATATTTTTGTGTAATTTTTTTATATCACCTCATAATTTGTATTCTTAACTATGCACTTAATTGAAGCTCTTTTTAAATATGTTATTTATTGCAATGCATCTTTCTTGCTAGGGATGAGTTTGTATTGAGTCTATTAATCATGTGCTCTAGAAAATGCACTAATCTCTCAAAATTAAATGGATGTTTTGATAGTAAAATCCAAAAAAAGATTGAGAACACAATATATAATAGCTTTGAATGTGACCAATCTATTTTTATGGCTATCATTTCCTCAATAAATTTGTTTACACTGTGAATTCCATATATGCCATAAATCTTGAGAATTCATAAAACCCAACTTTGACATTTAGAATTATGTAACAACCTTTAAAAATGGTTCCATTCATGTCTTAACTTTTTTCATGTAGATGTAATTGGATTTATGAAATAAATGTGCTTCAACCAATGGGAAAAAAATATGAAAACACAAACCATTACACTAGAACCAATGCAAGAGAGCATATCTATGATATCACTTTATGTAAATTTTGTTATAACATTACATAAATTATAAATATCAAATTTAAGACTAAGGGGAGGGAGATATTATATTAATCTTATCAAATTTATTTTCAATTAAAAGAGAATAAATTTGGCATGTAAACTCATATTTATATTTATCTCTCACATGTGTATTGGTAGTGAAAGATGATATATCCATTTATAGAAGGGTCTTAAAATCCTTTCCCATTATTGTTTCCTCATCTATTTTTTACTCCCCTTACCTACCATAGTAGTATTTATCTATCATAAACCAACCTTATGACCCTTACAGATACTAGATTACAATGTTCTTTAGTGTGTTTTGATAGCACTTGGACTAATGACTATAAATGTTGGTTCTATTTTTAGATGGTTTTGATGTAAGATGACAAGTGTAGCCATTGTGATATGTTATGTCATGATTGATGTTGCATTGGATTCATTATATTTTGATATGCATATTGCCTACATTTGATTCATTTTATCCTGTTATATGTATATATTGCTTCAAATAGTTACATTGTTATATGTTATTTATATATCATGTTTTACTAGATATGATTTGACATTTCCTACTCTTACACATGTAGGATATATTCACATGGCATGCTTAGGGTCATGGTTATCAAGACTAAATTTGATTCTTTTTTCAATTATTGATGACTATGCTTTAATTATTAGTTCATGTTGATGATTCATTCTGATTTATTATTATATTTGACATCAATCATGTATTGTTGATCTCTTATTTATTGGATGCAGGCATTATGCCATGATCTAGGATTGATGATGGATTTGGATATCTTGAGTATACTTGTAGGTGATTGAGTAGTCAAAATGTCACTCTGATAGGTATAACATGTACTATATGATATTGAGCCAACATAATTTTGTGTTTCTATCAGTGCCATTCTTCATCTCTTATTGATCTCACCATATTGTGCATATTGTTATGGTCTTTGCTTGGAGTTTTTCTCACTCTTGGTTTCATGTGTTGATCTTTTTCCCAGTGATGACATTGATGATGTGGCTTATTTTTTTAGCCTTGTTGGGGTTAGTTTTGGATAGACCATATTTGATCTCTTGACCTTTGTTATCATGTTAGCAACTTGTCCCTTCAGGGACTACTAAAATTACCATGAGCTTCATGTCGATTTAGGATTCTTTTTAATATTATTATTTTAATGATTTTTATTATTTAAAAAATTTTGCTCCATATTATTATTGTTATTACCTTAATGATTTTTGTTAAAGTTATTATTTAATGGATTTATTTTTATTATTACTTTGAACTTATTTATAGATTTTTTTAATGTATTATTTAATAATTTTTATTGATTAATATTTATTTGATAATTTTGTTATTTATTTTATTTAATAATTTTATTATCATTATTGAATCTTAATAAATTTATTAAATTATTATCATTAGTGTTTCTAATGATTTTATTATTATTTTAAAAAAGGGGGGATTTCATTATCATTAATTATTTTAAAATATTTGATTATTTTATTTTTACATGGATTAACCCATGGATTTTGTGGTAAATAGTAATTTACTATTATTATTTTTTATTTTCTTGTGGAAGAAGCTTATGCTTCTAGGATACATATGTCTTTTTTTTTAAATTTATCTCAGACCTGTCCTGAAAGATGCTTGAGGAGGATTAATTTTTATTTTTATTTTTATATTACTTCCATTGGTTTGGGGGAGAAGTGTAGGGGGGTGAGTGGGGTGGGGATTTTTTGGTTTTTTAAATTTTGTGTGAAATATAGCAAAAAGGAAGGGGATGCATTGACCAAGGGGGATTTTTTGATAGTTTTTGTTTTTGTTTTTTTAACGAGGGAAGACATGCATCTTTTTGACCATCAAATAATGGAAACACAGGCATGATAAATTTGGTTGGGTAAGGATACATTTTAATAGATTGACTTGTTAGAATGTTATTGTTAATACTAGCATGAGATTAAAATACTTGTCAATTGAGAATTGAAGTTTGATTTTGAAGGTCTTCTATAACATTCATTATGGATACACTGTGATAACATTCATCATGGATATAATGTGACTAGGATAAATAGTTGAACTTTGAGAGGATGCACTTATGTGTTGTAATTTTTCATTTATTTGAAAAATAAGAACAATAGACTCATTAAAATTAAAATTAAATTTTAATTTCACATCATTACATGATTTAGAAACATTGCATATAGGAAAATTTATATCACATAATGCAAAAGAAGTAACTATAGCATTTGAAACTTCACAAAGATTTGTATGCTTATTTTGTAAAGAATCATCGTAAATAAGTTAAATTGACAAATCAAGCAAACTATTTTGATAAATAACTTGACTACTTGAATATTCATTACATGTGAGAAATAAAAATTTATTTTTTCATTCACTATACATCAACAAGATATAAGGAGGATGTAGTATCTTCATCAATGTGAACATTGTAATCATTTTCATTCCAATTAAAGTTATTGCAATTATTTTATTCATTTTCACATATATCATGTATATTAATTTGACATAGAGATATCATTTTCATGTCTCCATTTTAGACGGAGAGGAAAATAAATATTGCACGCATTTGCATCCTTGAGATTTAGAGAGAAATATTTTTACTTTAATCATTTTATCAAATATACTACTTTGAATTATAGCTGTTATTTTCAAGTCTCCATTTTAAAATGAGGGAGATAAATATTACGTGCATTTGTATCCTTGAGATATATTGTAGAAATACTTTCACCTTTTTTAAGTATTTCAATTAGTTAAAATGGAAAAAATATCTTTAATTTTTTTCAACTTTTTTTTAAAAAAATATTTCAATTAATTAAAATGGAAAATATCTTTAATTTTTGTAGCATTAGGAACACTTGGTAAATAAGGATGACTTTTTTTTTAAACATGTGCATTTTTTTGGTAAAGGAGGCATCCGTTCAAATTTTTATGCACGTATGTTATGATAATTCTCTATGCATGGAATATTTATTTTATCATCATTTTTAAATATTATTCTTATTTTTGTTCGCATGCATGTCCATTTTAAAACTTTGAATATAATGTAATGCATTGCAAATGCTAAAGCTAAATTAGGTGTTTTTTCAAGTAATACATTTTTTTGGGCTATTTTTTCAAATAATACTTCTTTAGAATGTATATAGGAGAAATAGGAAAGTTTTTCTCTACACACTCATTTCATAAGCTTGAAATTTTTATTTCCTCCTAAAATTCATGAGATTACTAGTCTCAAAATGTTTACATATCCTTGATGATCAACTAGTCCTTGTGCATTTTTGGTTTATACTTCTTAAGGATTAGGCTTTCTTTTACTATGTTAAAGGCCTGTAGAGCATCAATTTGGTACTATAGGTTATTATTCTAGCCTTCTCTTAATGTGTAAATCATAAGGTACATGTTCATCCTCATACCATGGTGTTCAGTTCATAGATCATCAATGACCTTATTTGAAAAGGTCAAAATACTTGAATGCACACCTAAGCACCAATTTCCTCCCTATGGTAGTTGTAGGATCTCTTTGGCTGTAAGTCTCCAATTCATAATTGGTTGTAGGTGTGTATTTTGGAGTGATACCATTTTTTGATTTATAACACTTACTGAGGTAAGTATTCCTTATTTTACTCTACTTTGTACCCTTTATGCACTTCATATACATTAGAAAGTACCCTTGGTGACTAAAAACCCTCACCAGTACAAGCCTGTAGGGTTCTATTTTGTCCTTATATGTGGAATTTATGGATTAGATCAAGTTTATTTCTATGATTGGAAGCCTTAAACAAATTTTTTTGGTGTCCTTATAACCTCATAACATGCTTCTTAACAACCCTCACTCACCAATGAGGAATTATGTTATTGAACTCCACTTCTTGGTTGTAGATGACTGCCATTAAGGGCTAGATGTAAGTGTCTATCATTCACTATTGGAACCCTATTGATGTCTCATCATGCTTTTTTAAAACTTGAATTATCCCATTGATGTTATCAACATGTTAAATCCTATTAGAGTCTATTTATTTCCTCAATTACATGCCATTTAGTAGTTATCACATTGTTTTAATAATTTATATATTATTACAGGTCATTCATATTATTAAATATTTTATTTCATTCCATTTTTATTTAAACATGGGACCAAATCAACAATTATTTGATTATTATTTGCAGGTAGTTTTAATTATAAGTTATTTGATTGGAAAATGTGTTCACTATTATAGGATATTACTTAACACTATTTCTCATGTTTATCATTTTGAAATAATTGGAAATGAATTTCATCCTTATTATCTTCATTTATTTTCATAAACATAACCCTTATTGTGAAATGGGATTACAACCGCAAGGTTGGAAAGTGACCTAGACTAGGGCCATGGCAATGAGCAATGAGATAGATTGATATTAGATATTGGTCAATTATCATGGTAATTTATTATAAATGGATTGAAAAACTATGGTTAATGAACTTGTTTCACTCAAATCTTTAACTAAACAATGATTTAATTTTTATTCATCTACGATTGGTGTTTGGTAGAGAAGAGTATAAATAAAATAATAAGTGGAATCAAGTTTTTATTGTTAGATATGAAGTTGTTTATATCTTGAAAAACCTTGGACTAGGTTGTAATTTTGTTTTTATGTTTTCTATGTGATTTTATTAGTATGTAAAATCACTAATTTTATTGGTGGTAATATGGTCATCTTGAATTTATTATCTATTTTAATTTTATGTCATTGAGTTTTATTTTCAAAACTCTTACAACCTTATAGCCAATGGTTGGGAATATATGGACCACTAATATTTGGGTTTATCTACATTTTTATGTTTGGGGAATGGGGAATTTGGTTTTGGGTGCTAGCTGAAAGGACATGACAAGGACATGGGAAGAAAACATTGTGGCATTTTGTTTTAGCTAGGTGTTGGAATGTGAGAGGATAAGGGTATACTTTGACATCTATTCTATATATAATTTAAAACAAAAGGAAATAATGTATCCCTACCTTGATTTATAACCAAGTTGGAATGCTTTGTGTAATTGGGTTCAATATTAAATAGTAAATGTGTGGAAGAGACTATGTTTCCTCTTTAATGCCAAATCAAATGTTGGCTTGAACCTTGTCTTTATTTTAGAAATTATAGTAAATTTTGTTTATTTAGATTTATTATTACTTTGAAAATAATGGTGGGTTGGATTGAAATCCCAATGGAGGCCGTGTAGGGAATGGGAAGGGAAAAGGAATTGATGGTTGTTTGGGTTCTAGTTAGCTGATGTAAAATAGAGGTCACATCTTTTAGTTGGATGTCATAATTATCAAATCCAGATAACTTATTTTGAGTAGGTCATCTTGTTTATTTTTATTATGGGATTTTGGTTTTATTGTTGTATTTATCCATTGAAATGTGTAAGAATTTTATAATGGCCAAAATTAATTCAAAACCCTTTATTATTGTTGGGCGCTACGAGATTTCAATTGGGCCTTTGTTTTTCCATAGGACTTCATTTATTAAAAATAAAATAAGAGAATTAATTAGATAATATTACAATTTAAACATCTTCTCTAAGATTAAGTATTAATTATAATAATTACACTACCCTAAAACTATTTTAATTAATATTTTAACCATTATGCTCTATTTGTGTACATCATTATAGATTGTTCACAATATAAATGTTTTGATAGATATCATAAGTAAAATGGATATATATATATATATAATATATATATATATAATATATATATATATGGGGCTTGATTCCCCCATATTGGTGATCCATTTCATTATTTTGCTAAATACCATTTATAATATGAATAGATTTTTCAAAAACTAGACGACTTCCCAATTTATGATTTTGTTAATGTCTTAAAAAGTCTTGACTACCATATTAATGCCATATCATTTGATTTCATATATATTTATTGTATTTTAAGTTATGGGTTATAATAAAAATAGATATACCCCACTTGATTGTAAACTTATATTATACTCCTATGGTTGGAGTTGGGTTTTCCTCAAACTGATTAGGTTGAAATTACTAGTGTAGGACTGTTTATTGAGTTTTTCCATCTTGATTGAATGAGATCAATCATCCATTTGGTTTATGGATTTGATGAAAAAATTGAATGAATTAAAATTGTATATGCATAGATATGTTAAAGCTAAACCAAGTTAAGTTTTTTTAATTAATTTTATGCTTTCCTCTTTTTGACTCAATTGAGTCATGTGGTTATTGGGAGTTGGTTCCCATGTGTTTAATTATTTTAAACTTAGATAAGCCTCTTAGGATGAGAATTGGAATCTAGAAAAACCTCAAAAAATTATGGATTGGATATAATAGACCCTGATTTACATTGTAAATCATCCCCTATAAAAATTCAATATATGCCCTGGGTATTACTTAGGCCAATGGTTTGGCTGAGTATGATTTTTTGTTTTTTGCATTACTTCTTTTGTTCTTGTTGATAGTTTTTGTAAGTATTTATTGGTGGATAAGTACTATCCATATACCTCTTACCTCATCTAAGTACTTAGTTGTCAAAACCCTCCACCAAGATGATGGTTGGAGTGGTAAAGGTCATCGATGGTTGGGCTCATAGGGTTGGTTTTGAGGGATGTCATCCTTGCAGTGTTAGTCCTTCTCTGTAGATGTACTTGAATTTCATATGGTGGATTGTTTCTCACCCATGCTTGTTGGCATATGATGTTGGCATGATGGATTATGGTGGATTATCTATTTTATTTTATGGTTCCATTTTATTACCTTGTGTAGCTTTATAATATTATTGTGTTGGAAAAATAATATTATTGGATATGATGTCGTTTGAGGCATTCTTGATGATAGTGATTGGTTCTTATATATCTAACCAACTATATTTATTCCCTTGGTGTGCATTTATATTGGGATCCATTTACCATATGAACAGTAGTGTATTTAGATTTTACTATATGATATTTTATTTGTACAAATTATTGTATGCTTACGACTCAGTGAAGTACTTGTTCATTTTAAGTAGTCATGAAATTATAAAAGGCTATTATTGGAACAGTTGTAACTATAATGTCTTTAATCTTGAATTTATATAGAAGTAAGAGCGTGCTACTTTGTGGCATGTTGAAAGCATTTAGAGGTTTTTAATTTCATTATGGGAATTCTGTTTATATTTATATAGATTTTGTGATGAATATAGCTGGTGATATTCTCACAGCATGGAATGCCTATTTAGCATATGGACCTATCTCTTGTTTATGACAATAGCATAAAGATAGCTAATTGTAATGAGAAATATTATTATTTTGGAACATGTTTGGTAATGTGTTATACTTGGGCTTATATAAATAACCATAAGTAGGGATACATCTTATTTTGAGATTAAATGCATACTCCTTGAGGTTATTTTTATTATGGTGTTTTATGAGTGTATGGTTTCATGTTTGTAACATTGACTAAAAATAAGTTATTGGAAATAGATTATGCAAATAGTCCCTTGGTGACTCAAATCCATATGTTCTCATTACTAGATTATGGTAATGAATGTTTATTAGTCATAGTATCACATTAAGGGAGCTTACTTATATTGCTTAAGCAATGAAGTAATTGAGATTAATGATCTTCTTATGTGAACCCATATTATGGACTATGGGTTATACCATTAATGGTGTTATAGTGATTTAGATAGATGGCATGTTTTGAAAAAGTTTATTAATTTGAATGTTATAGTGCAACTCCTGATTAATGCAAAGTTAGTTATGTTGTCATTAATGTTTATATGAGAATAGATAGTCATTGGTTATGATAGATATGTGTGATTAAATGTATAAGTGTACCTTATCAATAAACTTCTTGATATATCTTATGTTGTGATTATTAAAATGTGAATAATCTTAGAATGAGGATGAGGATTTAGTAAGCTATGGAAACCTTAATGTTTAAACTTGGTTATATGATTAAATAGTCTACTATGGTAATGAGTTACTAAATCATAATATTCCTTGATGAATACATAAGTTAATGCCTAAGGCTAATTAAGTAATGACCTCTTACATGGTCATACACATGCTAATTGAATGTCATGAATGCCTATATTTACATAATAACATGATATGATAACTAAAGGATAAGTAAGTAGCATTTAGGTGTAGACCCCTATGATTAGATTACAGGATGGTATTACTATATCATGAGGAGTAATTGAGTTCCCAATGCCAATTATATGATTATTCATTAGGATGCTCACATGTGTGATGGCATCCAACCTGAGCTAAGTGTATAGTGTCTCATCTAGTTTAATACAGACAATTATTTCTACATTGAGTTATATCCTAAGTGTGTGGCCTTCATCAAATAAGGGAACAAAAGCATTATATTTTCATAAAGGACCTTCGATCATGGTATGGTGATCAAAGGGGGTAGTGTAAATAATAAACCTTTCTCAAGTAACACCTTAAAAGGTTTTTAGACCCTTATGCTTATGTCATGTTAGCTTTAGTAGTGGATTAGAGATCTCCACTTGCTGATATCAAGTTATGATAAAACTTGCCTAAGCAAATTAGTGAAATGAACCCTTATGTTTGGTCTTTTGGTCCTCTATGTTTTAGTATTTTACTTTTATCATATTTTATTTGCTTATATAGAAATTAGCTAACTAGACATTCTTGGATGTGCATGATTCCATTTTGGTTGTTTATATCCTTATTCTAATTGAGACAATTGAGATGTTGGTTATGGGTTACTAGTACTTCCTATAGAGTTTGTTAAGATGCATTGCACTAAATTGATTTTATGTAGTGGGGACTTTTGATGTACCATTGTGTACTCTAAAAGATAATTTTCAATAAGAAAGTTGTGGGGTTGTTTCATCTGGTATCAGAGCTTGTGATTTAGAGGTTTTGGATAAGTTTGGACACACTGCACTAATTTTTGGCATGTGCTTGAAAGGCTGGTAGAAATTTTGTGTGTTTGTGTGTACCCTTTCAAATATTATGTTGGTGTAATATACTTTGGGTGGCTATAAATTCACATAGTGTAGACATACATATACTTATAGAGGTTTATTTTACCAACATGTATACATATGCCTTGTGATGGTTGAATGCCACCTGTATGCCTATGTTATCTTATTAAGACTGAGTTGAAACATTGTATGATTATGTGTATACTAAACCATGGCTAGATTTATATGCCTTTTATGGACTTATAGATGTCTTATATGCTTGATAAGGCTATACTATGACCTTGATAAGGTTATGGTACTTTGTTTATGCAATCCTAAAGTGTTGTAAAGTTCCTATATTATAGAATTTATATGTGTGTGTGTGTATGACAAAATTACTAAATTTATACAAGTGATATTGTGATGCATACCCATGTATTTTATTGGGTCAACCCTTCCCTCATCGATACATTAGGGCAAGCATCACCTATCAACTATTGACTTGTATGGGCAAGTTGATGAGGGATTGGTGATCATCAATTTGCCCTACAATTAAGGGAATGATGTTAGATATCTATTATTGACTTGTATAATTAAGTCATCAGTGTATGATTAGAACATCTTAATCTTGGAAAGACCAAGGGTTGGTCTTAAACCTAGAGCGCTGCATAGGGTGAGGATGTCTAATTTACTTGGGTATATCTATAACACTTGGGATCTCTACTTATGAAGGAGTATCTTGAGTTGAAATAAGAGCTTGATCTTATTTGTGTACTGAGTCTCTTTTGAGTTAGATAGAGAATCATTTGGCTTCGTAACTTCATAGGGCTAAAATTAAATAAGTGTGTGGGGATGTTTATTCCCTATTTTGCACCCTTGATGTTGTTTTTATCATGGATATGTTTACATCAGTGATGGTTATTTGATTATGGATAGATTAATTTTCATGATTTTTTCATGTTGACCATGGATATGTTATGTCTATGAGGATGTTTATTTGATTCTAATTGAGTTATGCATCCATGAGGATGCCTATTTGAAAACATAGCTATGTTTTAACACTCATGGGATGTCTATTATGATATAGATATGCCCTACATCTATGACGTTGTTTATTGTGAGTTCAATTGAACTTGTTAATTTTAGAAAATTATAATTTTCATAGTAGTTCTATAGCATTAACCTTACTTCTTGGCTAAGTCCAACTTTTCTCAAAAGAAATGCTATATCAAAATAAGCATTACCATTTAACATTTTACTTATTGGATTGAGTCATTTGGATGGATAATGATATCAGCCTATTGTTGGAATCATGAGATAATGCCTTAGTAGCCACTAATAGATTACATGGGCAAGTTATCTAATGATGTCAAGATATGATAACTTGGGAGGACCAAGGGTCTGACTTGATCCTGGAGGGTCTAGTGGGTAGTGTGACTAACTTGATTTGGGTAAGTTAAAGAGTTTTTGAGATCTATTATTGTTATCAGTTAGCATGAGCCATCTATCCATGGTGTATAAACATTATTGGCAAAATTTTGAAACTCATGGAGATAGATTTTATAGGCCTTGTTGGAATACAATCTTCCTAGAAGGAAGGGGCTTATAATACAAGATCTTTGGGACTAATTGTGTGTATTATGTGATGGATATTTGGTGTCATTTTGATGGCATATAGACATCAAGTGACCTAATGGGAATCATGGACCCTTGTGTTTCACTATCATATGTGTTAATTGTTGTGATGTTAAAGTACCCTGACATAATTATTAGAACACCTGAGTCACATATGAATTATCTCTTTCATGTGATTCTTGCTTAGGTGTAAAATGATTGTGTTATGTAAACTATTACTTTTTGTTGATTATATTAAATCATGAAAATTTTGTATCCTCTCTATACCATGTGCATGTAGTTAACCTTGTGGGTTTTTACATTTTATTCTTGATACCAACATTATTATATGAGCACATATATACATGATGGTATGTTGTTGACTATAGAATGCATGAATAATTGAAATTTTACTTGTGAAAGAGGTTCTTCAACTTCTGAAATCAATTCTGTGAACCTTACTTTGATCTATGTTTTTAAAAAATTTATATGCATATTTTTGTGTACATGTCTTGGAAATAAATGTGACTCATGTTGTTAACATATGATATGTGTTGATATTGTTGTACACCACTTTTGTGATGTGTTTGAGCTCTTGAAACTAATTTCTATTTGATTAAATTTTACAAGGTATAATGTTGTATTATGTTATGTAATCCCACATTCACTAATGTAGCATTGAGTATTGGTACAAGTATGAGGTTGAGGGTAGAGAATCACTACATCCATAATTATTTTGATTGGGTATGGGCCAAGAAGTGGAGTCTCTTATAGGCTAAAAATCCACGTTTTCTTGTGGTACAAGTAGCCACTTGATTCATTCAAAGTGTATACCATATGTGTCATGAGTTAATCATGGAATCTTAGTGCATAATGGTCACATTATGGATTTAGCATTCCTTTAGCCACCTCTTGGTAGTTATGGTAAAATAAACCTTTGTAAAATTATATTGTTTTACCCCTTGTGAAGTACTATTTGGTTTGTTAAACTTGGATACTTATGCAAATTATTAAGGTGGTACTTGTTGAAATGCATGCATGTGTTGGCTTGTAAGTACAAACATGCTTTGGTTAAGGTATTATTACTATTATACCTATTAGAAATATTCTGAGATGAATATTTTTTTTAGAAGCATAACTGGAATGTATGCTAATTTTGTGCTCAGATAGAGTAACACTAAGCCCTGATTAGGCAGTGTTTAAAATCTTGGGTACCCAATTGACTCTTGCATAGAGTGATGAATGTTGGGTGATGCTCTAAGATGGTTGATATTGGATGGTGGGATTGGTATATATGGACCATTATGTGAGTTTTCATGTGTGTTGGAAAGCATGTTGTAAGACTTTGGGTTACATGTGATGCTTGGTATGGATTTTTCATTATTTAACATGGTTGGTGTGGGATGCTGAACTAACCTCTAAATAGTTGATGATGTAGTGGAGTAACCATAATAATATGGAATAGTACCCTTGTTATATGACATTATGTGATGAATTTTATTAACATTATGCATGTGGCATAATGTTTTTAGTGGAATATTTTCACTCTTGATTTAAATTTAGGTTACAATCTAGTAGGATTAGATGATTTTATGATTATTGACCTCATATTATAGGTCTATGTGTGTTGACACAAGTGATATTAACTGCATTCAAGATGTACATTTAGATTTGTAATCTCATTTAAACATTAATTTATAATTTATTGTTTTATGGCCATGTTTTCATGCTTGGGAGTGTTAGTACCCTTGTTGGAAAGTGTAAGATGCTATGTTCTGGGACACTATACACTTGTGATGTTTTATAACCACCTTTAAAAATGGATAGGATGGTTAATAGTAGTGGTGTTATATTAGAATTAACAATTTGTATGTTGGAATTTGTTGACCGATGTAGGCATTCTAGTTTGACAAACATTTTGTGGCTGATTTTTCCAAATTTCAATGTTTTGATGGCCTTTTTGAGGCATGAGAGTGGAAGAGTTCCAACCAGGTTGAGAGACTTGGCAGAGTTTTATATTATGATAGAGTTTTTTGAGTTCTATTTTTCCATTTCAGTGTCGTGAATGACACATGAAGGTTAATAATAAGTTGTTACTTAGCCTAATGTAAAGTAGGTTATGTATATCCTAATGATAAAAGATAAGAATTCTAGCATGATAAGGCTAAGGTATTGGCCACCCTTCATTAGGTGGAGATAGTGTGAAACATAGGTAATTAGTTTAGTTGGAAATTTTATAAAAAATCTATGTTTAACTATTGATGGTCATCATGATATCTCCTATTTAAGGAGGGAAGGATGTCATGAACCGACCTTATGGCCCTTACGGATACTGGATTACAACCTTATTTAGGATGTTTTGATAGCACTTGGACTAAGGAATATTGATGTCATTTTTGTTTTTAGATGGTTATGATGTAATATATTTGCGGTAACCATTATGATATGTTATGTCATGATTGATTTTGCATTGGATTCATTATATTCTAATATGCATACTACCTATACTAGATTTATTTTATCATATTATATGCATATGATACTTTAGTTACTTACATTGTTATATGTTATTGATATAACATGTTTTACTAGATATAGTTTGGTATTGCCTAATATTATAGTTGTAGGATATGTTCAAAGGTCATGTTTGGGATCATGGTTATTAGGACTAACTCTGATTATTTTAGCTATTGATGACTATGCTTTAATTATTAGTTCATGTTGATTATTATTGTTATTATTGTTATTATTATTATTATTATTATTATTATTATTATTATTATTATTATTATCAATCCAGTACTGCTAATGTCTTATTTGGTGGATGCAAGCACCAAGCCATTAGCTAGGCTCAATGGTGGGTTTAGACATCTCGAGTATACTTATGGATGAATGAGTAGTCATAATGTCACTTTGGTAGGTATAGCATGTACTATATGATATTGAGCCACCATTATTTTGTGTTTCTATCATTATCATTCTTCAACTCTTATTGATCTTACCATATTGTGCATGTGGTTATGGTCCATGCTTAGACTTTTTCTCATTTTTGGTTTTATGTGTTGATCATTTTCCTAGTGATGACATTGATGTTGTAGGTTAGCTTTTAGCCTAGTTGGGGTTGGTTTCAAATAGATTTTATTGGGTCTCTCAACCTTAGTTATTGTGTTAGTAACTCTACCCTTTATGGACTATTAAAATTAACATGAGTTTCATGTCAATTTATGATTCTTGTTAATTATAATTATTTTTTAAAAAATTATTATTTATTATTTAAAAATTTTTGGTCCTCATTATTATTATTTTTTATTAATTAAGGTGGAAAATTAGGGGCCAAACCCTATACAGTAAAAAAAGACAGGAAGGCTGGCAAACAAAAGATGCCAGCACTGAACCAACAACACAACTGAGAAACAAAGTCAGAAGCAAAACAAAACACTGGAAAGACCAGAGTCAAAAAGGACAAAACTACATAACTATAGGATTAACAAGATCCTTAAGATTCTCATTGTCTACATTGTTATCATTCCCTAGATTACCCATCGATTCCATGATCCACAATGGCCTTCTCCACGCGGACTGCCTTCGAAAGCTATCTTCCTCATCAATGTGTATCATTCATGCTCTGTCATCTCCTTCTGAATGATCTCTCTAATGTTTGGGGGTATATGAGCCCCTTGTTGCCATACCCTCCATCTTGAGAATTGTTGACCAAGGTTGGCACAAGCATCAGCGACCCTGTTACCTTCTTTATAGGTGTGGGTAATCTCAACTTCAAAAAATTTTGTAAAAAAAATTGGATTTCTATAATGATGTCTTTTAGATGGATACCAAAAGTAGATGCTTTATTAATGGCATCTATGACCAACCTAGAATCTCCCTGAATATTCAAATTTCTAATTCCTAGGGATATAGCTAACTTTAATCCCCAAAGTAAGGCCATAGCTTCAGCATAGTTATTGCTCTGGCAACCGATGCCACTAGCATAGATAGCAGACATCCCTCCTTTTTCATTTCTTATTATTCCTCCTCCACTTGCTTTACCACTCAACTTGGATGCCCCATCAAAATTGAGTTTCATCCAATTGGGTTTAGATGGTATCCATTTAGTATGAAGTCTCTGAAGAATTTTGGAATTATCATGCCCAGGGATAAGGTTTAAAACCTTCCATTTGGCAGCAATTTGACTTTCAAATTTAGATAGGGGTTTCTTTGCAACACTAATATGAGTTATTGTAACACTTTCCAAGATGGTCCTAGTAAAGGAGTTAAACACCTGCGTAGCATTTCTAGCAGTGTCCCAATTTTTTTTGTGATTTTGCTCTTTCCATAAAGTCCAGCTCAAGCATGGTAGAGCTTGCTTCCATAGTTCCTTAATCTAGGGATGTGTGAAGGTTGAGTTCTAGCTGAGAATTACTTCTTTAAGGTCAAAATTGCAAACCCATTCAATGCCAAAGTTGTTAAGTATTTTGCCCCATTAATCCCAGGTAAACTCACAGTGTATGAATAGGTGTGAAACTGATTCCTCTCTAGAACCACACAAAAAACATCTGTTGACCAAAGTAAACCCCCTCTTTTGAAGGTTGTCCTAAGTAAGGATTTTGTTATGGACAGCAGCCCACCAAAACATGTTAATCTTTGGAATGAGTTTATGATTCCAAACCTTTTTCCATACCTCCTTATTCTGAGCTTTAGGTGTAAGCAGATGATAGGCAGATTTGATAGAGAACGATCCATTCTTATCTGGCCACCAGTATTGTCTCATCCTCCCGAGGGAAGAGCAAGATTTTGATCTCTTAAACACATTATTGGATCTCTTAAATTTTTGGGATAAGCTTACGCTATGTGCACACAACAATCTAAAAGGTTTTTCCAACTCCTTATCCCATTGTTATTTTCCATATAATCACTAACACTATCACCAAAGAACTAAGTAGTTAGGCCTATAATTTCTCCATAGTTTCCTTGGGAGATGAGAGGCTTGTCCCTTAACCAATTATCCTCCTAGAATTTAATCTGCCAGCCATTTCCAAGCTTCTACCTAATTCCCTGTTTGAGAAGACTTCTACTTTTTAACATTTTATTCCATATCACAGACCCCTGGGGTAATCCCTCCTGTTGAAGAAAGTTGGAATCATCAATGCTATGCATTTATTTATCATACATTATTTCCCCCCACTCACTTTTGTTATGAATCAGATTCTAACTAACTTTTGAGAGGAGGGCTTTATTCATTTTCCTGATGGATCTTATATTAAGTCCACCATGAGATTTTGGGAGACACACTTTTTCCCATCTGACTAAAGACATTCTCTATTTGTCTTCCACTCCCATCCATAAAAATTTACTTTGGATCTATTCCATCTTTTTAGCAAAATACGTAGGAATTTAAAAAGAGACATGAAGTAAGTAGGAATACCTTGCAAGGATGTCCGAAGAAGTTGCAGCTTACCTGCACTACTGAGTAGTTTCCCCTTCCATCTAAGAAGTTTCCTCTATGTACATTCAACAATACCATTCCAAAAACTTGAAGATACCTCTTTGACTGAGAGTGGGAGACCTAGGTAGGTAGCTGGTAGGCCAGCCTCAACACAATCTAAGATATCAATGATTATATGTCTAAGTTGATTGGGAGGGTTGAAGAAGTACACATTGCTTTTCTAGAAATTTATTCTTTGTCTTGAGTCTCTGGCATAATCATTAAGTATATTCTTCCATCTTGTAGCTTCGATCACTGATAAAATACCAAATAAGATGGTATTGATGATTTTTGTTAATTTTATTATTTAATGTCATTATTATTATTTTATTATTATTATTATTATTATTATTATTATTACTATTAATTAATTTATGGATTTTGTTAATATATTATTTAATAATTTTTATTGATTAATATTTATTTGATAATTTTGTTAATTATTTTTATTTAATGATTTTATTATCATGATTGATTCTTAATCAATTTATGAAATTATTGTTGTTAGTGTATTTAATGATTTTATCACTATTTTAAAAAAGGGATTTTGTTGTTATTATTTAATTTAAAATATTTCACCCTTATCTAAATTTTTTAAAATATCTCATTATTTTGGTATTCCATGGATCAACTCATAGATTTTGAGGTAAATAGTAATTTACTATTATTTTATTTTTATTGGCTTGTGGAAGAAGTTCACACCCCTAGGATACATATATGTCCTTTTTCATTATTATTTATTTTATTCTCTCAGCCCTATTCTGAAAGACACATGGGGAGGATTAATTTCTGTTTTTATTTTTCTATTACTTCCATTAGATTGGGAGAGAAGCATTGGGGGGATTATTCATTTTTGGAATTTTGTATGGCATCTGGCAAAAAGGAAGGGGCTGCATTGATCAAGGGGGATTTTTGGATAATTTTGGTTTTTGTTTTTCTTTGGAGGGAGGACAAGGTTTGAAGCTAGGGGGATGTGTTTTTGTGTTTGGGGAACATGGATTTTTTTGGGTGTTGGGTAGAAGGAGAGACATGGTAGGGGTATGGGAAGAAAATAGCTTGGCTTTTTATTTTAGTTGGGTATTAGAATGTGAGAGGAAGAGGGTATAATTTGATGCCTATGATGGAAATAATTTAAAATAAAAAGAAACATTGTATCCCCACCCTGATCCACAACCAAGTTGTAATGCTTTGTATACTTAGGTTCAATATTAAATAGTAAATATAAGGAGGAGGTTATGTTTCCTATTTAACACCAAATCAAATGTTGGCTTGAACCTTATCTTTGTTTCATAAATTATAGTAAATTTTATTTGTTCAAATTTCTTATTACTCTGCAAAGGATGGTGTGTTGGGTCAAAAGCCCAAGTGAGGCCATGCATGGCATGGGAAAGGGAAAAAGAATTGATGGTTGTTTGGGTTCAAGCAGTTAGCTAATATAAAATGAAGGTAGTATCCTTTACCTAGATGCCATAATTATCAACTATAGCCTGCTTATTGTGATTAAATCATCTTGTTGATTTTTATTATGCGATTTTGTTTTTATTGTTATCTTTATCCATTAAAATGTGCAAGAATTCTATAATGGTCAAAATCAATTTGAAACCCTTTATTCTTGTTGGGTGCTATGATATTTTGATTAGGCCTTTATTTTTATTTGTGAATTCATTTATTAAAGTTAAAATGAGAGAAATAATCAAAGAATATTACAAGTTAAACACTTTCTCTAAATTAAAGTATTGATTAGAATACTGATTCTACCCTCAAACTAATTTAATTAATATTTTAACCATTATGCTCCATTTGGGTACATCATTATGTCTTGTTCAAATTATTAATGTTTTGTTAGATATATTACATAAAATGGATAGATATAGTTGAGGCTTGACCCCCCCTATTTTGCTAAATACCATTTATAATATGATTTTTTTTTTTGGAAATTAGATGGCTTCCCAATTTATGATTATGTTAATGGCTTGGAAAGTCTTGACTACCATCTTGATGCCATATCCTTTTTTTTCATATCTCTTTATCATATTTTAAGTTATGGGTTTAATAAAAACTAATTTACCACTCTTGATTGTAAACCTCTATTATACTTATGTGGTTGGAGTGGTGTTTTTCTCAAACTAGTTGGGTTAAAATTACTAGTCTAAGACTGTTTATTGGGTTTTTCACTTTTGATTGAATGAGGTCACTTTCCCATTCAGTTTATGGATTTATTGAATTACTTGAATGAATTAACTTTGTATGTACTTGGATATGTTAAATCTAAACTAAGTTAAATTCTATTAATGAACATTATGCTTTCCTCTTGTTAACTCAATTGAGTTATGTGGTTAGAGGGAGTTGGTTCCCTTGTGTTTAATTATTTTATGCTCAGATAAGCCTCTTTGGCTAAGTATTAGACCCTAGAAAAACCATTCAATCTTATGAATTGGATATAATGTACATTGTAAATCATCCCCTATAAAAATCTAATGTATGTGTTGGGTATTACTCAAGAGAATAGTTTGACTGAGTGTTATGATTTTATGTTTTCTACATTGCTTATTTTGTCCTTGTTGGTATTTTTTGTAATTATTTACTAGTGGCTCAGTATTGTGTGTATACCTCTTACCTTTCCCAAGTACCTAGTTTCCAAGCCCTCCACCAAGCTAATGGTTGGGGTGGCAAGGGCCATCAATTTTTGGGCTCATAGGGTTATTTTTAAGGAATGTCCTCCTTATAGTGTTTGTCCTTCTCTGTTGATGTATCTGGATTTCATATCGTGGCTTATCTCTCACCCATGCCTATTGACATATGATGTTGTCATGATGGATTGTGGTCAATTATCCATTTTATGTTGTGGTTCCATCTTAATACTTTATGTAGCTTTGTAATATTATTATGTTGGGAAAATAATATTATTGGATATGATGTTGTTATTAGAGGCATTCTTGATGATAGTGTTTGGTTATTGTATATTTAACCAATTGCATTTATTTCATTGGTGTGTATTTATATTAGGATCCATATACCATATGAGTCATAGTGTATTTGGAATGCATTATGTTATACTTGATTTGTACATATTTTTATATGTTTAGGACTTAGTGAAGTACTTGTTTATTTTAACTAGGCCCAAAATTGTAAAAGGTTATTATTGGAATACTTATAACTATAATATCTTTGACCTTTAATTTATATAAAAGTAAGAGGGTGTTTCTTTTCAGTATGTAGGAAGCATTTAGAGGTTTTAATTTCATTGCAATAATTATGTATATATTTATTATATTTTACAATGAATATACTTGGTGACATTCTCATAGCATGCAATGCCTACATAACATATGGACCTATCTCTTTTTTATGACAATAACATGAAGATAGCTAATTGTAATGAGAGATATTGTTATTTAGGAACATGTTCAGTAATGTGTTAGACTTGGGATTATATCAATAACCATATACAAGTATACAACCTATTGTGAGATTAAATGCATACTCTTTGAGGTTATTTTTATTATGGTGTTTTATGAGTACATGGTTTCGTATTTATAACCTTGGCTAAAAATATGTTGTTGCAAATACATTATGTAAATAGTCCCTTGATGACTTAAAGCCATATGTTTTCATTACTATATTATGGAAATCAATGTTTATTAGTCACATTATCACTTTAGATGAGCTTATTTTCATTTCTTAATTAGTGAAATAATCTAGATCAATGATCTTCTTATGTGGACCCATATCATTGATTATGGATTATACCATTAACAATGTTATAATGATTTAGATATATGGCATGTTTTTAAAAAATCTATTAATTTGGATGTTACAATGTAAATTTTGATTAATGAAAAGTTTGTTATGTTGTCATTATTGATTACATGATAATAAATAGTTATTGGTTATGGTAGATATGGGGTATTAAATGTATAATCATACTTTGTCAATAAACATCTTGATATACCTTATGTTGTGATTATTAAGATGTGAATAATCCTTGTGATTGGTAAATAACTCTAAAATGAGGATGAAGATTTAGTAAGCTATGGAAACCTTAATGTTTACACTTAGTTATATGATTAAATAGTCTAATGTGGAAATGAGTTACTAAATCATAATATTCCTTAATGAATACATGAGTTAATGTTGGAGGCTAATTAAGTAATGAAGTCTTGCATGGTCATATGCATGCTAATGGAATGGTGTGAATGCATATGTTTATACAATAACATGATATGATAACTAAAGTATAAGTAAACAACAATTAGGTGTATAATCCTATGGCTAGCTTAAGGGATGGTATCCATGTCTCATGAGGATTAAATGACTTCCCAATGCTAATTATATGCTTATTCATTAGCATGGTCACATGTGTGATGCCATACACCTTGAGATAAGTGTATAGTGTCTCATCTAGTTTAATACACACAATTGTTTATATATGGAGTTATATCTTGTATGTGTGGCCTTCATCAGTTAAAGGAATTTAGGTGCAATATTTTCCTAAAGGACATTAGATCATGGTATGGTGATAAAAAGTGGTAGTAAAAGGAATAAACCTTGATTGATTAATTCCCCAAAAGGTTTTGGGACCCTTATGATTATGTTGTGTTAGCTTTATTAGTGGATTAGAGATATCCACTTACTGATCTCAAGTTATGATAAGACTTGCCCAAGCAAGTGAGATGAATCCTTATGTTTAGACTTTTAGACCTCCATGCTTTAGTATTAAACTTCTATAATATATTACTTTATTATATAGTAATCAACTAGCTAGACATTTTTGTATGTGCTTAATTCCATTCCAATTGTGTATAGCCTTATTCCAATTAGGTTGATTGGGATGCTAGTTGTGGATTCCTAGTATTTCTTATAGAGTTTGTTGATATGCATATTGGATGGTTAAGCTTGATCTTATTATAATTCTCAGTTCCAAAAAGGGAGGATGTGGGGGTAATACTCCACACTATGGTCACCATGGGGGTCTAAGTTAAAAATGCATTATAAAATATTGTAACTTCATAGTAAATCTAGACCATTCACTATTAGGTTGTATATATAATAGTAGGAATTATGTTTATCCATTTTTCCCTATATGTAACCCTATTTTTGATATGAGGGCATTGTAATTATGGAGGCACACTATGCGTGAGTGAAGTGGATATTGTAGTGGTTGTATTATAGATTTCTACCTTCATTGGTTAGATTGAATAATAAGGATTGGCTATTTCTATGTGGACATAGCCCATATTGGGTGAACCATGTTACATCTATGTCTCTATTATGTTTTGTTTTATGCATTTTATTTCCATCTTTAATTCATTAATATTACTCTATGTTATATATTATTAACAATTGGTACAAGATCCAAATTTTTATTTGGTAGATAAACTTGAAGGAAAAGAGGGTTCTTGGTTTGAGTGGGAGCAATGGTAAAAGAAGGAAAGTTCAAGGTCAAAAAGTTCAATAGCCAAAAATACCAACTATAGAAGATGCAAATGGGGGACTATATATATCAGAAGGATATTTTATTACCATTGGATAGAATATCAAATAAGCTGATGACTATGAATGATGAAGATTGGGATGTTCTTAACAAAAAGGCACTATGAACAATATGGCTATGCCTAGTAGCATCAATGGACTTCAATATTTCAAAATAAAAGATAACAGTAAATGTGATAAATAGACTAGATAGAGTATATGAAAAACCCTCAACCTCTAATGAGGTATTTCTTATGAAGTTTTTATCTAATGTGGAAAGGTAAGAAGGTGGATCCATTGCTGATCATTTAAATGAATTTAACATGGTCACAAATCAATTAATCTCTATAGGAGTAAATTTTTATGATGAAGTTAGGGCTCTTTTGATTTTGTGCTAATTGCTATAAAGTTGGAATGGCTTAATCATGGCTATGAGTAATTATTTTTCTATTTCAAACACTTTAAAGTTTGATGATGTTGTTTGTGTTATTCTTAGTGAGCAAATGTGACAAAAAATCACAAGTGAGACATCAAGTCAATGATTTGACTATGGTAGAACAAGAGAAGACAAAAGTATAGAGGAAAAGGCCCAAGGAATTATGGTAAGTCTAAGAAGGGTAGATCCATATCTAGAGGAATGTTGGTGTGCTAGATTTGTGGGAAGAAAGGATACCTGAAGAAAGATTATTTGTTTTGAAAAGGAAAACAAGGAGATGGACAATAAGAAAAAAAATAAGAACAAAATATAGAAAGTGATGTATTACAAGATGCTTTAATCCTTTATTTATATAATATTAATGATTCTTGAGTGTTAGGTTTAGGGGCTTCACTTCATGTTACACCCCATAATAAATATTTTCAAGACTATGTTTAAGGTGATTTTGGATAGGTTTATTTGGGTGATGGTGAAATATATAAAATTACAAGAAAGGGTAAGATAAAAATAAAATTATAGAATGAAAACAATGGTTATTAAAATAAATGAGGCATGTTCCTAATTTTAGAAGAAATCTAATTTTAGTAGGGTAGTTGGGAAGTGAGGGCTACATAGTTACATTTTCAAAAAATTCATGGAAGGTCACTAAAGGATTAATGGTAATAGAAAAATGAAAGAAGGTAGGTAAATTATATTTATGTACTAGTAATGTTGACTCTTCTATTACTTTAGCTTCTACATAGGTAGATACAAAATTATGAAACCATATATTTGGGAAAATAACTGAGAATGGGATGCAAGTTCTCTACTCAAAGAATTTATTACCAGATTTAAAGAAGATGGATTTGGAATTCCTTAAGAATTGTGTGTAAAAAAAATAGAATATAGTCAAATTTCTCATAATTAGGAAGATAAATAAGAATGAAAAGTTAGAGCTTATGCATAAAAATGTATGGGGACTAGCTCAAGTATCATCCCTTAGTGGCTCTTCTTATTATGTTACTTTTATTGATGATGCAACTAGAAAAACATGGGTTTATTGCATACAAAAAAATAATGTTTTTGTTAATCTTAAGAAATGGAAAGCTTTGGTTGAGAATGAGATAGGAAACAAGTTGAAGTGTGTCTAATCAGATAATGGAAGTGAATACTACATTAAATAAATTGATAATTATTGTTCATCCCATGAGATTCATAGAGAGAAGATCATTCCAAGAATACCACAATAAAATGGTATGTCAAAAAGGATGAACAAGACAATCATGGATGATGCAAAGAGCATGATATTACAAAAGGGTTGTCCTTGTAGTTTTGGATAGATGTTGTGGATATTGATGTATACTTAATAAATAGAGGGCCTTCAAATATTTTGGATGGTGTCATTCCAAAATATGAATGGATAAGTAAAAACTTAAATTATTCCTTTTTAAATATTTTTGACTGTGAAGGATTTTTCCATATTGATAAATAAAATAGAACCAAGATTGAAGAAAAATATAAGAAATGTACTTTTATTGGATATCGATTTAATGATTTTGGTTACCATTTATGGGATTTTGAAAATTTCAAAATCATTAGGAATAGAGATGTGATATTTAATGAGAAGGTCATGTACAAAGATCATTTGCAAGGAAATAAAAATAAATACAAATACTAAATATGCAATAATTGATGAAATCACTAGAGATTAAATTCCAAAAGTGATAGAAAATTAGAATGTGCAAAAAATACAACAAAAAATAATTCAAAATCTTGGAAGTGTAGTTAAAAGATATAATAGAGTAAGTAGACTCCTTGAATGATACTCTCCTTCACTTTATTATTTATTATTGACTAATGGTGGTGAGCTAGAAAGATATGAAGAAGCAATGCAGGTAGAAACTAGAAAGAAGTGGGATCAAGGAATGAAAGAGGATATGGACTCCTTGGTACATAACGAAACTTGGGATTTTTTTTAGTTACTTGCAAGTAAAAGAGCATTGCAAAATAAATGGGTTTATAGGTTGAAGGAAGAAGATGTACTCAAAAAGAGGTATAATGCTAGACTTGTTGTAAAGGGGTTGGCATTAAAGGAAGGTATTAATATTGACTAAATAGTTTTTCCAATTATAAAAATGACTTCTAAAATAACTATTTTAAGTTTGGTAGCAGTAGAAGATTTACACCTTAAATAGTTATATGTGAAGATTATTCATTCATGGTGATTTAGAGGAGGAAATATATATGGAGCAGCGACAAGGATACGAAGTAAAAGGTAAGAATAAAATGGTCTGCATGTTGAAGAAGAGCTTATAGAGCCTAAATAATCTCCAAGATAGTGGTATTTCAAATTTGACATGTTTACCACATAATAGGTTTATAATAGTTATCATTTTGACCACTATGTTTACTTTAAGAGATTATATAATGGTAGCTATATTATCTTGTTATTATATGTAGATGAAATTCTTATTTTAGGGTCTAAAATGTATGAATGATATAAATGAGATAAAAATAAAACTAGCAGATTAATTTACAATGAAGGATTAAAATGATGTAAAACAAATCCTTGGTATGATAATAATAAGAGACAAGAAAATTCAAAAATTGACATTGTGTCAAGAAGAATACATCAAGAAGGTGTTAGTCAAGTTTAATATGCAAGATTTAAAATTGGTGAGAACACCTTTGGGAGGGAACTTAAAATTAATCAAGGAACATCATCCTAAAATGTAAGAAGAAATCAATTACATGTCCAAAGTTCCCTATGCTTCAGTAGTTGGAAGTTTAATAGTATGTTATCATGTGTACTAGACTAGACATTTCTCATGTAGTGGGAGTTTTCAATAGGTTTATGAATAATCCAAGAAAAGAGAATTATGATGTATTCAAGTGGATTCTCAAGTACTTGAGAGGACTGATGATAGAAAGTTGTGCTATGAAGGGTTAGATGTTACCTTATAAGGATATGTTGATATAGACATGACTAGATATTTAGATGGTAGGAGGAAAACTATAGGTTATGTTTTTGATGTTGGTGATAACATAGTTGGATTTCAAAATTGTAGAAGATAATTGATTTGTCAGCTACAGAGGCAAAGTATGTTGTAGCTACAAAAGCTAGCAAGGAGATGATATGGATGAAATGATTCATGGAAGATTTGAGGCATAAGAAGATTGTAAGTTGTACAATGATAGCTAGAGTGTGAGTCATTTATTAAAGAACTCAACATTCCACTCAAGAACCAAACATATAAAACTAAGGTATCCATTCATTTGTTCAATTTTGGAGGATGGTCAACTGAAGTTGGAAAAGATCCATACAAGTTAGAATCATGTAGATATGCTACAAAAATTAGTTAGAAAAGAGAAGATGGAGAGTTATTTAGATTCAGTAGGTATTCAAGAATAAAAATAAATATGAAAAACATTCCAGGGTCAAAGTTCAAAGAAAATTTCAAGGAAGAGTTTTAGTGATGAAGTTATAGCAATCAGTCTTCAAGTGGGAGATTGTTAAATAGTGGATCCTGATCTTATTAGAATGCATATTTATCGATAGGGGGTGTGTGAGGAGGGGGGGGGGGGGGGGACTCCCCCCACTATGGTTGTCATAGGGGTTTAAGGGGTATGATGACCTACTTGAAATACCACCTGGTGGGGGTTTAGGGGTAGTACCCCTGAATAAAAATTTAGTTGAAAATGCATTGTAAAATAATGTAATTTTGTATTAATTATAGACCATCCACTATTAGGTTGCAGATTTAATGGTAGAAATTATGTTTATGCATTTTTTACCTATATGTAACCTCATTTTTATATAATGGAATTGTAAATATGGTATCACATTATGTGTGAGTGAAGAGGATATAGCTGTGGTTGTGTTTCACAGTTTTTCCTTCATTTGTTGGACTGAAGTATAAGAAGGATTGGTTGGTTCTGTATGGATGTAGCCCATATAAGGTGAACCACATTAAATCTATGTATATATTGTGTTGTGTTCTCTACATTTTATTTCCATATTTAATTCATTAATATTACTTTGCATTCTATATTCCTAACAATGCACTATACTACATTAATTTTATATAGTGGGGCCTTT
This sequence comes from Torreya grandis, assembly GCA_037957365.1. Classification (NCBI taxonomy): domain Eukaryota; kingdom Viridiplantae; phylum Streptophyta; class Pinopsida; order Cupressales; family Taxaceae; genus Torreya; species Torreya grandis. Next base: position 337,344 of record JARHVA010005895.1, read on the forward strand.
TGATGTCCCATTGTGTACTCTGAAAGATAATTTCCAAAAATAAAAATAAAAATTGGGTTTATTTCATTATTTTGAATTTTTATTTCCAATATTTAAACTCCTAACAAAGCTTATAAAATTTGATTTCATGAATATCGATATTTTCCAGAACATTCAATACAATGTACCCTAACAAAGCAAGTGTTTTTGTCATTTGTGATCTAAAAAAGTCTATAATTTTATCCCTTGTAGTTTTACCTTATTTTATTATTATTCAATAATCTCTTAGTTATTATACTTTAACACCAACAAAATGCATGTTCTTAGCCAAACCTTATCTTTTACAATTTTATCTGAAAGTATGGATAATTATTGTGTAGACATATCCCTTGGTCCTCTAAATTTTTGTGGGGTTAGACCATCAAGTAAATTTGGCATGAAATTTGGATCACTATAATTTTTTATAAAACATGAAAACCCAATATTTTTATAGAGATAAAAACACAACACCAATTTCCCATATATCATCTAGTAGGAGGTGAAATGAGAACTTATCATTCAAGTTACTTATATCAAAATCTAATTTTTAAATGCCTAATTCACAACATGAAAATAGAGAGATATAAATGCATTTGAAATATATTTCTTAATGATATTTAAATTCAATCATAAATTTTACATACCTTCTAATTGTAAATATATTTATGAAATTAATTCACATAACTACAATGAAAAGAAGATGCAAATACCAACCATTGCACTATAATCAACGTAACAGAGAAGATCTATAATATCAATTTATATTATTTTTTTATAAAATTAAAAAAATTGACAATTAAAACTTTAGGTCTAACAAGAGGGTGATGTTATTTTAATCTTGTCAAAGTTCTACTCAATTAAAAGGGAGAATAAATTTGAAATGAGAACTCATATGTATCTTTATCCCTCACTTGAGTGCTAGTAGTGAGATAGGATATATATTTCTATAAGGATTTTAGCATCCTTTGAAATTGTTGTTTCTTCATCTATTGTTTTACTCTCCTTCCCTACCACAATATATTTTCAATTTTCATTTTCAATATTCAAACTCATAACAAAGATTAAAAAAGTGGTTATCATGAATATAAGACTTTTTCACAACATTAGATGTAATGCACCCTATCAAAGCAAGTGTTTTTGAAATGCACAATTTGAAGAAGTCCAAAATTTTATCCTTTATAGTTATATATTATTTTATAATTTTTCAATAAACACTTAATGTTTTTGATTTAACACCAAGGTCAATGGATTTTCTTAGCCAAACTTTGTTGTTTACAATTTTTTTCATGTCTAGATAGTTATTTTATAGACATACCCCTTTCCCATCTAAAAAAAAATGTTGTTAGACCATCAAGTAAATTTGTATTTAAATATATATCATAATCCTTTTTGGAAACATGTAATCCCACTATTTTTTATAGATCATAAAAAACACCCATTTTTCCTATATATCATCTAAAAGGAGGAGAAATGACAACTTAATGTTCAAGTTGTCTTGTTTTAAGTTTTATTTTTCAAATGCCTAATTCACAAAATGATAATATGGGGTTATAAATGTATTTAAAATAAATTTCATAATGTTATTTCATTTCAATCATAAATATTACCTATCTTACAATTTTATACATTTTCATGGCTAGTACTAGGTCATTGTGGTCTTCTCTCTATGATCTACATTGACCTCACCTTGTATATCTAGATAATAAATTTTATTAAAACCCATGTATTATACACCATGTTCTATTATTTAAAATTTTGGATTATATACTATGTTTTTTCCTTATTTAAACAAATATAATCAGACCTTTGTTTGATTATATCATGTATAGATACAAAACAATAGTTAGAAAGATAGTTTTATGTGCTTCAATGGTTTGTTATCCATTGATAATATATAAATGAGTCTTTGGGCCATAAAATTATTTCTCAAACTCTATATTTATGATTTAACTATTTGTTTTCATATAAGGAAATAATATTGTATCTATTTCAAGAGTTAACATATTACATAACATTGAGCTAACTAGTTGATCAGTAGCTCTATCAAGAGATTGGTATTCATATTTATATGATTCGTAGTGATAGTGATAAATTAAATCCTTGAAATATTTTTCATTTAACAAAATATTTGATTCCCTTAAGTTGCTAAAAACCCACCATTTTTAAACCCTTTTTTTAGCCTATTTAAAATAACCATTTCTCATGTTGAGTATGTTAATTCATAAATCTATGATACTAAATTATATTTTGATAGGTTTTATGGATTTTAGCTCCTCAAAATAAGTAAATTTTTTCATATGAAATGTTATTTTTATAAATTACATGTCCATATTTAAGTGGTTAATAATAGATCAAGTAAATACATATTGATATTTTTTTTAGTACACTCTCAACCCCTTTGTAAATATTTTGACTGTTAATTTTCCAAAATATATATAATTTTCTATTTTCAAAGCATATGAATATAAATAAACCATTTGGTGCTTAGCATAACAAGAAATTCCACCTTTTATATATAATTCCACCTCTAATGCCATTTGAATGAATTCGTGTGAATGTTCAAAGTTATTTATATAATCCACTTGAATATTAATTAGATGTTCAGAACTACATTTCATACTTACTATAATTCCAATGTATTAATGTTCCCTTGATATCAAATAATACAACCATAAGTCATTATGGTAGTTATCCAAATGGTAGATCTATACAAACCATTATTCATCTTTTCATTCCTGGTCAATGGAACCATTTATGAATGGAATCTCTCTATACAATGTATGGCCAATCAGATCCATTATTTCTTATAATAAAATAATTATTAACTCTTGAAGTTAAATAAAATACTTGATAAATAGGCTTATCATAATAAAAATGTTTCAATAATGAATTATAGTCTGGGTAAAGTAGAAACCAAATAAAATAGAGATAACAAATAAATTCAATAGTACATGTGAATATAAGAAAAATGAAATGATGATGGATGTAAATAAATTAGGACATTTGTTTTTATTTTGATTCATTTTGAATATACATCATAGGTGTTATATCTAATAGCAATGAAATTGAACAATGCATGTAAGTCATTTGATGCATTATTAGTGCAAAAAGGATGAATGATTCTTACTCTTAATATACTAAAATGATTCAAATTTATAATCGTAGTTTCCCAGTCTAATAATCTTTTCAAGATTAATTCATTCTCAAGATATTTTTAAATAGGTGTTATGTCTTATAATAATAAAAGTCAACATTTTACGTAATTCATTTTAGATATAGTGTAAATAAGGCATGTAAACTTATTATTATTGTGCACAATGGTTCTCATTTATAATGGATGGCCTTTCACTCTATGAACATGTAATTAACACATTGATTAAATTTGGATAGATTAATTTTGATTACAAAACCTATAAATAACTAAAATGATAATTCAACATAGCAATTTTGAAATATAGTGCAATTAGGATGAGCAAAATTATTATTTTTATCCTTGCAATGGTCTTATTTTATATTGGGTGGCCACCCACTCTAAGATATTTCTTAAGATGTTCATAGTGAAAATAGGATGAGTAAGCTTTTTAATACTTTGTTCAATGGTTCTCATTTATAATGGTTGGCATTGCACTCTATGAACATGTAAGTGACACATTGTTTACATTTGGTTGGATTGATTTTGTTTACTAAACATAGATATAAAAATAAATTAATTCAACATATCATGTAAATATTTTTTAATATATTGAAAATAGGATGAGTAGCATTGTTTATACTAACCCTAAGATGGTTCTCATTTAGAGTGGGTGGTCTCCCACTCTAAGAGTTTTCTCTATATGGATTTATTTTGAACATAAAGGTTGGGTATTGGGTCTAAAAATAATAAAATACAACAAAAATTTTAAACCATTTAAAATTACTTGAATATAATATGAATATGAATGTTTTCACTTTCCTTGCAATGGTTATCATTTATATTTAGTGGTCACCCACTCTAGGAACATTCACATGGTATAACAAAAAAGTAATTAAATAATTTACCCTCTTAAAATGGATAGAGAAAATAAGTTGATTAACACTTGTTTTCACTATGCCTACAATGGTTCTCATTTAATATTGAAAAAAATATAAATTTTTAAAAATTGTGTACATGTATTTTTTACATTCAATTTTAAACTTTATAATATTAAATTGTAATAATAGTTCACAAAAGATTCTACTAAAAATTTAGAATAAATTTAATTTATATAGATGATAGTACTTTATAATAAATTAAACTCTTAATACTAGTGGTTGTGTAATTATTATATTCAATATTAAATCTTACAATATAACACATTGTAATAATAGTACACATTATTATTATTATAATTATTATTGTTATTATTATTGTTATTATTGTTGTTGTTGTTGTTGTTGTAAGATGTCAATCCATAGGTGTGCCATATTATTAGTTGTTTTAAAATTAGGGATAAATACAATGGTGCCCACATGAATGGTAAGTCTATTTTTTATGGAGGATTTCAAGGTATTTTTTCTTAGGAAGACAAGCTTAAAGGCAAAGTTGGATATATCAAAGAGATCCTACCTAATAAAGAATTACTGGTGACTAAAGATATAAGGGGTATTTATATTTAGGTTCTAGATTCTCTCTAAGAAAGGGTGTCTTCCTAAATGGTAGATGCTTTAGTGGGAATGTTTCTTGGAGCTAGGCCTAATATCGATGCATTTAGACAATGCACTATTGGGAGATGGTCACCAAAGGGACATTTATAAATTTAAAAAATGAGTAATGGATATTTTCTTATTCATTATAATAATGATAAGGACTATCCTAAAATATTGGTTTGAGGGCCCTTGTTCATGGGGAGATCAAGAATATTTTTGAGGTAGTGGAAGCATGAATTTGATCTAGAAAAAGAGGATATCAAAATTATGCCAATTTGGGTGAGATTTTTATGGCTTAGACTATAAATTTTGGAAGAATATTTTATAATTAGTGTGGCCAAAACTTTTGGTTATCTTAAAACCTTTGATGTTGTAACAAAATCTAGAACCCATCTTGTGCATGAAATATTTTATGTGAATACATTTATGAATTTGGAACTTCCCTCTTTTGTGATCTTTAATTCTATTAGTGGAGAATGGGTACAGATGTTAGAATTTGAGAAATCAACTCTTAAATATGATGAATGTAATTAGTTTGGTAATTTGAAAATATTATGTCCTATGTTTGTTAAGAAATGGAATTGCTATGTGCCTATAAAATAAAAACAAACATTGTTGAAAAAAATATAAAGAGGATGCCAAAAATTATAGGTTACAATAAAATATTTTTAATAATTTTAGTGAGGTCGAGGGAGTAAAATACCAATAGATAAAAGATCCATGAATAATCATTTTAAAAAAAGATATGGATAGTTGTTCTCAATATGGTGGGAGACAATTTATTAGAGTCAAAATTAAAGAAGACTAGGACTGATGGGAATGAAAAAATTGTAAATATATTTTTGAAAGATTCTTCAAGACATGTTGAATTGGTAAAAAATTTGGGAGAAGTATGAGTCCTTTGAATATGGGAGAGAGTCAAAAAGATATTGGTGTACCATTTTTTGGTGATGGTCTCTTAGAAATAGTTGAGGTAAGATTTTTTGAAGATGTTATGAGTTTTTCAGCCTTAGGTATCTCCCTTGAGTCAAAATAAGTTTAAATTTTATAATATTTTCAATGAGAGGACAATGTAGAGGGTGTGCCATGCAGTGGAAGGAATATTATCCTAAAGTTTTTAATAAGTTATTATCTATGGAAAAAGGAAATCATGATGAAAGTATTATTCATGGAAATTATTTTTTATATTCTCTCCATAGAATTTTTATGGTTATTTTCTCTCCATGTCTTAAAATAAAAAGGAAGTTTATGTTACTCCATCAAAGAAAAAGGGATATTAGAGACAATAAAAGATAGGCTCTTCCAAAAGGGTGGGGAAATTGTCTCAACTTGAAAGTAGGGGAAGAAAGACTGAAAGGGAAGGTACATATGGAACTCATTCCATGATCCAAATTAAAAGTTCCAAAGATCCCCTAGATGTTAAAAATGAATATTTTAACTTGGAATATTAGCGGTATGAACCATGTTAATAATAATATAATATTTGTGGATGTTCATATAAATAAGTTACTAAGTATTTTGGTTGTTCAAGATACTAAAATGGATGATATTTTGGTTGAGGAAATTGAAAAGAAAGGCTAGAAGGATGCTTAGATTGCTAGTTTTAGTTCTTTAGGGGCTTATGATTGGATAACAAACTTTTGGGGTGACAAGGTAATAAAGGTGATGTTTTGTTGAAGAATCCTCATCATTTGGATATCATTTTTTTAGATAGAAATTAGGATTTAACTTGGATTATATCTAATGTTTATGCACCTAATTCACCTCTAGATTGTTAAATATTATGGAATGAACTCAATTTATTTAGGCATAATTGTGGGGAAACTTATTAGATGTTGGTTGGATATTTAAATACTTCTCATGTTCTTTATGATAATAAATGAGTTTATCATGTTTTTTCTAAAAGTTTGGATTATTTAGTATCTTTTATTTATAATCATGGTTTTTTGGATGTTTATTTGAGATGATGTCCTTTTTCTTAGTCAAACAGGTGCGTAGGAGATAACCTTATTCAGGTTAAATTAGATTGTGTTCTCATATCTATTATTTGGTTTTTGAATCAAGATTTTTTATTATATTCATTACTTAGAATTGGTTAGAATAATAATCCTATTATTATTAATATGGATGATATATTTGAGGAGCAAACCCCATTTAGGTTTGATCACATGTGGTTATCTCATCCTAAACGTATTGATAGGGTTAAAGAGTAGTGGAATATTTAAATTATAGATACTTTTATGTTCAGATTGGATAAGAGGCTCAGGAATGATAAGAGAAGTATAAGGGTGTGGAATAGTGAGGTTTTTAGTAATATTTTTCTTATAAATTAGGAGATTAGATTGGAACTTGAAGGGCTACAAGTTCTTTCAAAATAGATTAGTTTCTCTTAGGAAAGTCTCCCTAAGGAGAAAGTTATTTTGTATGACTGTCATTATATTATAGCACGTGAGGAATCCTTTTGGAGGTAGAAGCCAAGGGATATTTGGATTAAGTAAGAAGACCATATTAACAATAAAATTCATATGTCAACTCTTAATCATAAGAGCCATAAATGATCTCTAAAGTTTCTAGGGAAGACCATGTTTTTTTTATCTAATCCTCTTCTTATTAAAGAAGTTGTTTCCTATTTTAAGAATTTATTTTATACCAATTCTAATATTAATTGGACTTTGGTTCAATATTTTATTGATAATATAGCTTATAATTTCTCCCATAAATACAATGCAAGTCTATTGAAGTAGATCTCTATAGAAGAGGTTAAGGTAATGATTTTTCTTTTAAATAAGGATAAAGCTCCAAGGCTAAATGGTTTCCTTATGGATTTTTTTCAAATTTTTAGTATATTATTAAGGTATATTTTATGGAGGTAGTAGATGAGTTTTCTACACCTAGATTTTTTTTTAATAATTTAATAATACTTTCATTGCTTTGATTCTAAAGAAGAGTGTTGTAACAACCTTCAAATATATTTGACTTATTAGTTTGTGTAAATTATCCTATAATATTTTTATAAAAATTATTGCATTAATAATTTAAAATTTAATAGATTACACACACACACACACACACACACACACACACACACACACACACACACACACACACACACACACACACACACACACACACACACACACACACACACACACACACACACACACACACACACACACACACACACACACACACACACACACACACACACACACACACACACACACACACACACACATGCATGCACACACGCACACACACATGCACCCACGCACCCACACACGCACACACACCAAGGGGGTTTTGTTCTATGATGACATATTCAAGATTAAATCATTGTTGTACATGAAACTATTCATTTTATGGATAAAAGTGAACATGTAGGCATGATATTTAAACTTGATATGAGTAAATATTTTGAAAAATTGGATTGATATTTTTTAGATATAGTTATAAAAAAAATTGGGTTTCACCCTAATTTTAGACTATTGGTTCATAATTGTATCTCCTCAACCATGTTTTCTATTATTATTATTATTATTATTATTATTATTATTATTATATTATTATTATTATTATTATTAATATTAATATAGTTCTTATAGGTTTCTTTTGTTATAAATATGGTATAAAACAAAGGGATCCCATTTTTTATTTTTATTTTACTATGAGATATGGTAATTTCAAAAGTTTCAATCCTAAAATGGTGTGTCTTCTACCCTACACCAATCATTTTTAGATGATAAAATTGATCTTGATATTGTCTTGATTAATGAAGTTAATAAACTAAAAAGGATTCTTGATATATATGAATAAATTTATAAGCATAAGATAGATTTTGATGAAACTTTGTTATTTTTTGTTAAGACACCTCTAGTTAGATAACATAAGATAGCTTAAAGTTTTCAGTGAATAATGTTGTATCATAAAAATATTTGGGTATGTATTTATTTTATAGATCTATGTCTCTTCCTCTTTAGAACCCTCTTATAGATAGATTCCAAAAAAATTAATCTAGTTGGAAGGGATATGTTCTTTGTCAAGAAGGAAAGCTTATGTTATTAAAAATTGTATTATAGAGTTTACTATTATCTTATGTCTCTTTTCAATATGCAAAAATTGATTTAGGAGAAGATATAAATGACTTATAAAATATTTTTATGGATGGGTATGGAGGAGAATAAAATATTCCCTTTGGTTTCTTGGGAGTTGTGTCTTCTTAAACAATTTGATGGCTTAGGTCTTAGGAGTTTAAAGTTTATGAATAAATAATTAGTTACTAAGATTTTTTGGAGGTTCATTAAGGAGTCAAATCTTTGGGTTAACATTTTTTAGGCTAAATATTTGGAGAATAGAAATGCAATTATCTTCCTTTATGGGGATTTCTTCATTATAGGCTATGATATATGGAACTTATTTATTAAGAATAGAGATGTTATCCTTAAATATTATAATTGGATACTTGGTAATGGTCTTAATGTTAGATTTTTGGAGGATCCTTAGTTGTTACATTATATGTTGAATGTGTTGTAACCTTAACACCAAGATAGGATGGTAATATAATGTGATTATGGTGTTAGAGTAATTGATTACATTCATTTTATAAATGGTAGAAGACATCAAAACAGTTTATGGATTTGGAATGCAGGAGAAGAAGCCATATGTATTATTTCAAACTTGAACATAATTCTATGATATATTCATGATAAAAATTTATATAAATAATATTAATTACTATGGAAAGATTCATTTAATGGTAATTATAATGTTATATATATATATATACAATAATCTAATTCCTCGGTATACGAGAAATTCTTTTGGCTGGAGTATGTGATAAGGATTTAAGACCTAAAATAAATATATTTTTCTAGTTGTGTATCCAAAATAGGGTCATCACTATGGATAATTTATGAAATAGAGGATTATTTATGGTTAGTATATGCCCTCTTTGTGATGATAACAATAATCTATTTTTCATATTATGATAGAGTGATATTTTATGTTCAAAGTATGGGGGATTGTTCTTGAAAAAAATACATATTAGTTGGACTTACCCTTTTTATTTGTTTCATTCTTGGCTTGCTTGGATTACCCCATTTTCAGATTGGAATAATAATATACTTTTGCATTTATCTTTCCCTCACCTTCTTTGGGGGTTTGGAAATAATGAATTAATAGAATTTTCATGGAAGTGAAGAGTTCATGCAACAGAGTGGTTATTAGGATAATTGATATTCTTATGGAGAACCTAAAAATTACCAATCGGGGGAATAAGCATATATTATTTCCTTTATAAGATAAAATTGTTGATAATTGGAAGTTATCCTTGGAGAACAAAATTTATGTGGACCCTAAAATGGAGATCAATAAAAATGTGAAATGGATGGTCCCTTCACTAGAGTGGATTAAATTAAATTTTAATAGGGATTTGAAAGGTAATTCAATCATGTCATGGTGTGGATGAGGTTCGAGGAGGTTTGAGGGATGAAAATAATGGTGGAATCTTATGAGGTAAGTATGGGTTATCAAACTAATCATCTAGTAGAAGCTTTGGTTACTTTAAGGGGAGTGAAATTGGATAAGTATCTAGGTATAACTAGATTATTGATTGATGGGGATTCCCTTATTTTAATAAATTGACTTAAAAATATTAATAAATAAACATGGAGTATTAATCATATCATGAAACAAATCCTCTTTATTAGTAATTCATTTGGAATTGTTATTTTCTAGCATGTCTATAAGGAGGGTAATAAGTTATTATATTATTTTACTAATAGAGTTGAGTTTTCCTTAATTTTAAATATTTGGAATAAGTATGATCACTTGCCTAATGATATTTATGGAATCATAAGAAGAGAGATATTCTAAAAACCATTAATATTTATTTATTCTCTCTAAATAAGGTATAGTTTTTATTATACAAGGAGACATTGGAGGGATGATATTTCTAAGATTATAATTTTTTGGGTGTGTACATGGATAGTGGGGGTAATCATTTTATATAAATTATTGATAATGATATGTACCATGGTAGTTATGATATAATGTTCAATATGATTTTTAGGATATGTGGTAAGGCTTTGTGTCTTACGACATGGTAAAGGTGCTTTAATATTTATATTCTTGTGTGAGATTATAATTCAATTTTTAGTGATCGTATCATTCATAATATCTATATTTTCATGAATATGTAGGTGATTTTTAGAGGGTTGATCTAATGTTATCTGAGGATCTAAGGAAAAATTTAGAGGTTTGGTATGTTTTCCATATTGATGGCCTTACCAATTTTATTGATAGGATTAATGGCTTCAATCAAAATTTATCCAAAACATTTTAAATTATTTTGAATGAGTGAATTTTGGATATTATGAATGTGTTTATATATATCTCATAGGGATTGATTCCCTAGGTCACTAATCTAAAGGTTGAGGAGATAAATTACATGAAAGCAATAAAATATTACATGGTTGAGGTGGAAATTTTTTTTATGGGGGATGAGACATTGATTACCTATTAAGGGGTTACCTGAGGGAGGATTTTATAGATCCATTTAATGAATTTTCTAAATACATAGTGATGTATGGTACCCTCAAAAGAAGGTTTATAGGTGTTCACTACTAGCATTTTCCTAATCTAAATTATTTTAGATATCAGTTTCCTATAAATATTCTTTTTTATGTTTTACATTCACTAGAAAGTATGGTGTTAGATGTGAATGAGTGAGAAAATAAGTTGTCATTACATCAGGTGATTATTTGTTTGATTTAAAATTATTTTTATTCCATTAATTTTGGTTGTTTTTGTCAACATGTTGTGAAGAAGGGTCATAAGAAGGATATGGGGGGTTTTAAGAGGATTTTTTAAATTAATTATCAGCTTAAACAAAGGATGGAAAATATTGTAGAGCAGAGTAGGTTTTGTTTAGATCATGATTTTGAGATTGAAGACATTGATATTTTAGGTGAGCATGAGGAAAATAAATTGGATACTAGGATAGATGGTTTGGAAAGCTAGATAAGGAAAATCTTATTAAAGTGACCACAAAGCACACATATTTAGGGTAGGGTGGGTGTGAGGATAAAAATTATGAATTTGTCCAAGGTCTGTAGATTCTTAGAAAATGGGGTATGAAGACCATGATGAATGTTAATAATGTTAAGCCAAAAAATTTAAGGATAAGATTGAAATGAAATTTAAAACTTTTCCAACTAATTTTAAGGAATGGGATATGTTAGCTCAAATTGGGTAGGAAGTCAAGATATAAAATGACTTTTCTCTATTAATTTATGAAGGGTCATACTAGGCTTAAGGAGATGGTCAAGAATTTTAATTAGGATGATGTAATTCTCTATTAAATGCTCATGTGTAGGAGTTTAAAATATAGATTAAGGAGTTCAATTATAAATTGAATGAGAATCTCATTAATATTGTTGACTTTAGTTGTTCATCTATGCAAAATTATGTAAATAGTATGCAAGGTCTTAATTTTCTTGTTGAAAGTAAAAATAAAGAAAAGGACAATATTAGGTCAAATAAGAAGGGGAAGTGTCTCGTTGTGGAAAGATAAATTGATCCTCAGATAATGTAAAACATTGATTTGACTATCAATAAAAAAATGGAGAGATGGAATAATGTATTGGATGGGTGGAAAATTACAAGTGTTAAGGCACTCATTTTTTTATTTTTTTTATTTTTTCCCTTTTTTGTTATTTTTGTGTTGTTATTTTTGTTCTATGGTATTCTTTGATCCTTTTAGTAGGCATATTGATATATATGATCTCTATGACCATGCTTTTGAGTTATATATAAATGGTAATTTCCCTCTCTAAAACCCATATTTACCAATAATAAAAAAATAATAGTTTACATAATCTTCTATTTAAAATTTTTAAATAATTATTAAAAAATCATGTAATTAATGTACTTAACATTAAATATTTAGATAATATAGCACATTGTAATAAATAGTTTACATAATTTTCTACTTAAAAATTATAAATTTTTTTTCGTTATTTAAAATAATGTTATTTTAAAATATTGTAATATTGTAATAATAGTATACATATAATTAGTTATAACATTCAATATAAAAATCTTATAATATACAAAGATAATAGTTGTTACATAATTCTAACATTCAATATAAAATCTTATTATATATCAATATAATAATTATTCCACAAACATTAATGTAATAAACTATAATAAATTTCACTTTATATAAAATAATATTAGTTATATATTTTTTACTATTATAGAAAAAAATATTAACATTTTAATATTATTGAGAATGTAATTCTTACCCTCAATATTAAATATTGCAGTTTAATAAAATAAAAATGAGTTTACAAAATATTCTACAAAACACTATAACAATTTTAATTATTTAAAATTATATTAATTTTCATTTAATAGTTTTAAGAAAAACTCAATAGTAGGCCTTACTATTACTTTATGTATTTAATAAAGTAAAAAAAAAACTAAAATAGAAATATTTAATGGTCTCTTTATATTTAATATACTAAAAAATTTTATCAATATTTAATTTACTGTTAATTTACAAATATGTAAGTAAAATCTTCTATATTTAGTGATTAACATTTAATTTAATTAAATTAAAAAAATAAATCTCAAATAATCTATATTTCAATTTGGAAAGACTATTCTAATGTGTATAAAATATTAGTCAAGATTTTATATTTTAAAGCTTGTTATAATATTTGTCAACATTTGATATTGGTATAATAATTTTTATGTATTAAATATCATTTTAAAATAAAAAATTATTATGTGACGCATTCAATTTTTTTAAAAAAAATTGTTATGAATGTTGTGTAAATGCTAACGTGACATATTTAAAATATGGATATGTAAGCTTAATATTTGTTTCCTACATATTTCAATGTAACACATATATATTATTTATGAATATTTTTGTTTTTAAAAAGTCGCATTATAATTTGAATGACAAATTTTTGTATGGGACATTTAAATTTTGAAAATATAGTGGTTTTAATCTAGTGGGATTTATTTATCAAACATCTAAAAAATAATAAACAAATTTATAGGGTTCAATTTTTAATTTATTACAATAAGGAAAATATGAGGGGAAGAAGAGGAGTCACGTGGCATTCAAATGAATTTAAAAAATTTATAGGGAATAATCAATATTAGATATATGAGTAGGAATATGAGATTCACAATAACAGGAGCAAGGGCATGAGATAGAGTAGGGGAATGCTCTTTCATTATTAAAATACAATAAATAACAGTTAGATATATGAGTATGGGTATGAGATTCACAATAACAGGAGCAATGGCATGAGATGGAGTAGGGGAATGCACTTTCATTATTAAAATGCAACAAATAACAGAAACAAGGACATGAGATTCTTAATAGAAATGACAAGAGATAATTATGGATATGTTAAATATATAAATTTTGAAATATCCTCAACCATTTACAACATGGGTCTTTCACAAAAAATTATATTTTAAATCCTTTTTATTCACAAGTAATTTACACAACTAGGAATCTATTCTTTTTAAGTTTCATTTTTAGTAAATTTTATGTATTTATATATGTGAATACATACTTACATACATACAAAAATATGCATGCATTTATAATTGTAACTAAAATACCTCATTATATAGATGCTTACTTATAAAAGACTCATTTATTATGTTAAAAATTTAAGCAAACATATTATTTTTTACATTATTATTGATAAAAAATACACATGAATGAATTTAAACTTTTTTTTAATGTATTCAATTATATTATTATACATTCATATACCAATTTTCCTTGATACCCTAAATTTTATAAGTTGTAAAAGAGGATTTATAATACATAATGGTTAATATCTATTTTTTCTTTATGTTAATTATTTTTCAATCTTCATGAACCCAATATATAAAATTCATAAAACAAATCAAACAAATAATTATTTTTTTCAAATTGTCAAGATATGATTTGAAAATAATTACCTATTTTATTTATTGAATATCATAAACTTAATATAATTAAAAAGTTAATTCATTTTTTTAGGACACTCTAATATATTTTTCATAATGAATTCATTTTCAATATAAAACTTATTTATTTTGTCTTATTTTCATGATTCCTAGAATGTCTTACAAGTTATGTTGAATTTCATTATTGTAAGACCTATCATCAAAGCTTTATATTTAAAATTAATTCATCCTAAAAAATATAGAGAGAGTGGGAAACCATACACTCCAACTTTTAACCACGGCATGCATAGTGAAAATAATTGTCAATCAACATACTTTTGTAATGTTTCCACACTAAATATGAATCATTGAAAATAATTTCCATTTGTCTTATATTTTATAATACCTAAGCCTTATATTCTAAATGAATCCATCCTAATAAATCTATTAGAGTGGACAGCTGCCAACTCTTAATATAAATTTCTCATAATGAAACCATTTTTAATATAATCTTGATTTTTAGGTCTCACAACAATGAAATTCAACGTAAATGGTATGTCATTTTAGGCATCATGAAAATAAGATGAATAGTATTATTTTAGTATCCCTACAATAATTCTTATTTGAAGTGGGAAACCACTGAATATAGAATATTTATTATGATGGATTCATTTATAATATAAAACTTAGTTAGGTCTTAAGACAAATAGGGAATTTTTCTTTGGTTTTAAGGTTTTAAATTTATATTGGAGGCATAATTAAAATGTATCAATTATCATTCTAAATTTAAATCCTTGTAATAAGTTCCACTTGTTCTATCTCTACTAATACCTAAATTTATTTTTATATAATTTCATCCTATGAAAGCTATTAGATTGGGCATCTACCCACTTTAAATGAGAATCATTGTAGGGATGTTTAAAAAAATCATATTACCTTATTTTTTTGATGCATGAAATGAATTTCAAGTTATGTTAATTTTCAATATTGTGAGACCTATGAATGGTTGTGAACTATTGAACACATTGTGAAAAAAGTTTTTAATAAACCTATTTACATTATGCCCCCACTCATAATGAATTAATTTTAAATATAAGACATTATTATTATGTCTAACAACATTTAAATTCAAGGCATAACATGTAAGCTAATTTAAATATAGTGCAAATAAGATGATAGTATAAAATTGTTTTCAATATCCATGTACTGTTTATCATTATAAGTAGTAATACCTCCACTTCAATGTATTTAATATGATGAATTCATTTATAATATATGTTTTTAGGATTCACCACATATAAGACAAGTGTCCCTTGTATGAAAGGATTCACATTTAGATTAGAATTATAGTTAAAATAGATCAATTGACACTTATTTTCACTATGCATGAAAATGTTTGAATTTGGAGTGGGTGACCACCCATTATTAAATATTTTTTTCATAATTAATTCATTTTAATATTTATCTTTTCTTTAATTTTTCATAAAAACAAAATTAAAAATAACTTGTAAATCATTTTAGGCATCATACAAATAGGATGAACAATATTTTTTTTCAATATCCTTACAATGGTTCTCATTTAAAGTGGGTAGCTACCCAATATAAATATTTCTTATTAGTGATTAATTTATAATTTAAAACTTATTAAGGTCTTAAATCAAATATGAAAAGTGGCACTTGTTTTCGAGGATTCAAATTTAGATTTTCAATCTACATATTTTCACTATGCCTCCACTCTAAATGTGAATCCTTGAAAATAAGGTCCACTTATCCTATTTATATACCTAAATAAATTTATATTATAAATTAATCCATCATAATAAATATTTTATAGTGGGTATTCATCCAATTCAAATCATAAACATTTCAATGATACAGATAACAATCCTATTAATCATATTTGTATGATCCGTAGAAAGGAATACACGCTGGCTTTAATTTATTTCTTAGTATTAACATTTATGTCATGGTAGGTATTAAATAACTAACATATATTCGTATTATGTGAGCATAAATTATAAATTGAATTCCAAGGACATATTTTATTTTAATATCTGTAGTACTAGTTGTTGAATTTTATATGGTTGAGTAAGAAAGGAATTAATGCCAAAATTTTACACCTCATCTTCTTTTTCACCTCTTTATTTATTAAATTTTAACATTGGATTATTTTTCATTCATAAAATGCGTTCATCCTCCACTCTATAAATATTATTTCCATGACACTCTAAATTTGAATCATTAAAAATAAGTGCCACTTGTCTATCTCTGTTATGACCTAAACTTTATATTTTAAATGTATTCATCTTAGGGAATATATTAGATTGGGTAGCCACACACTTCAAACTATTACCATTGTAAAAATATTGAAAACAATCCTATTATCCTACTTGCATGATTAATTTCCCCACTTATGTGTTAGGTTTCACATAAATGAGATTAAACATAACTTATAATTGATTTTAGGCATCATGTAAAAAAGATGAATATGACTATTTTTAGTATCCCTATAATGGTTCTCATTTGAAGTGGGATGCCATTCACTATAAAATATTTCTTATTATGGATTCATTTCGAATATAAATTTTAGTTAGGTCTTAGTGTAAATATGAAAAGTAGCCCATGTTTTAAAGGATCCACATTTAGAGTGGAGAAATAGTGAAAATATGATAGATAAAAATCTAAATTTGAATCCTTTTAAACAAGTTCCACTTTTCCTATTTGTGATAATACCTAGATAATTTTTATATTATAAATGAATCCATTATAATAAACATTTTATAGCAGGCATCCATGCACTCCAAATGAGAACTATTGTGTAGATATGTATACACTAAAATTTAATCAATAAATTCTTAACAATGATTTTAATTGATACATTTTACCTTACTTGGTAAATTATCCATTTTGATAATGCATAACCTCTAAGGAATCCTTCAAAGTATCACAAATTCTATGCATATCTCTAAGATGTTTTTATTCTATCCATATTCATCGTTATTGATCTTTATTCAACATATACTTCCATGCCAATTTGATATTATAAATATATTTCATTTTTGGATATAAAAAAACCATAAAATAAGGATTCACTACATCCTTAACTTATAGTGAAACCTTTTCCATAATGCTCTAATGGTCATCTTTTCAAAATGACATGCTTCATAATGGCTCTCCTATGTAAACCAATAGGTCAGTTATCATAAATATTAAATATATCCACTTATAAAATCAAATCAATACACACACATGAAATAACCCCAAAATCTCTATCTAGCATTCATTGATAAAACATATTTTATATGATTTTGAAAGCATCTATCTTAATATTTAATATTGATATTGTAATATTTTTTTAATGTGACAATCTTTGGCCAAGTCAAATATTATTTTATTTCAAGTTAAGGACATAAATTATTAAGAATTTTATCAAAATATTACTATTTTAATTCATATTATCTTCCCTATAAGTATAAATACATCTTCCTAAGGCCTTCAAGATATGTAGGCAACACTCAACCATCAAGAGGTTTCCTAAGGATAGCTTGGCCATTTCCACATCCACCATTATTCCCCCCTTATGAATTTTATCTCTTTTTTATGTTTGTTAAATAATATATAATATATTTTATAGGTATTACACATGCCAAATCAATCTCCACCTAAAAATAGTTCACCTATAAAAAAGGGCAAACAAGCCTAGATTTTTAGATCCAACACATAGTCTATATGGACAAAGTTATGGTAATAGACAATAATTCACTACTGTAGTCATATAAACTATCAAAATTGGTAGCTTGAGTGTGGATTATGAAACCCAACCCATATATATTGCTTGCATGCTCTCATGACCTTTCTAAACACCTTTTTTCTTATTCCCAGTCATCATGAGCTATTTAAATGGTCATTCCACCTTAGCCAAGTAGCATTTCCTAAGCAAATCCTATTCCCCCAAGTCCTACACTTTTAGGAAAGGAGTGCCCAACTTTGAATATAGCATTTAACCCTAAGATGTCCTATTTTTCCACCCATATCTAATTTCATTTTGAGTTCTAATGGTTATTTCCTTTTGGTTCCTATCCTTTATCTTGTCAGCCTAACATGAATACATTTGACCCATGGCCAATAGATCTCTATAAAATCCCATTCAAAGTTTATGTAGAAGGATGTTGAAAAATATTACAAAGAAAGCAAGAATATAAGAATAACTAATGAGACAAATTTTCCTATTCTCTACATATAGTGATCTAATATATCTAAAAGCATATCCAAATCCTCACACCAGTCGCTTGCCACCTCAAGCACACCTAGTTTAGCATTTTTGCATCTATATTACACTATTTCACAAATCACATTAATTGGGAGAACTATATATGGATTTATCCCTCTTTGGACTATTGGTATATAAGCAATGTACCCATCTAACGGGTGTGGATATATGTTTAGTACATTTTACACAAACTAACCCCCCTTTCTTTCTCAAATTTTTATCAAATCACAATGAAGTCTAGGGTTTGAATATTAAATCAGATATACAAGGATTTTTTAGACTTTCAATAGTCAATATTTCACATGCAAGCTCACACAGGGATAATAAACAAAACCCAGAAAACTCAAGTCTCTATGAGCAGTTTAGATAATAATGAGTAGAAGAGGAAAATAGTGTTAGACTCTAGGGTGTCCAGTTTCAGTAGTCCTATATTTCATAAAACAAAATATAGATCTTGATTTTCAATACTAGGAGATCTTGATTTTCAATACTATCCTAGTCTTTCACAACAAATATGAAACCCTACAATAGCCATTTCAATTTATTTTAAACTAAGTCTTATTTTATCTATATTTATTGTTATTTATAGAAAGGTTAAAAATACAAATAAATTATATAAATCAATGGTTAAATTATTTCAATATTATTTATTCATTTAATATTCTACACCTTTAACTAAATTAGGAATAAGAATTCAATATTGCCAAAAAAATTAAATCATTTGGTGAACTTGACTTACTTCATTTGTGCATAAAACCCCTAGAAACCCTAGGGAAAATTTCTTCCTAATTTTTCTAGAATTTTTTATAATTTTTTACGTGCATATTAAAATTATAAATTCAAATTAATTTTTAGAATTCTATAATAATTTTTAAAAAATCATTTTTTCCAAACCCTAGTTGACTTTACTAGGTTTATTTAAATCAAAAAAATTCTAATATTTTTTTGATTTTTTACCTGCATATTTGAATCATAAATTCATAATAATTTTTAAAATTCCATAGTAATTTTAAAACAATATCATTTTTCAAAACCCTAGTTTCATTTACTAGGTCCCATTACTTTTGAGGTATCAGCTTACATATTTATGAGCTTCATATCCTTTTTATCCATACTCTAGTTCATTATTTAGATTATATTTATTTAATATGCTCTTTCATTTTTTATGTTATTTTCCTTATTCCACCTAAGCTCCTTTCATCTATTCCTTTGAGATGAAGTTCAAGACTTAGTGGCAATCCTCTTGACTTCACCTAGATTCTTCCAACCTATCCATATACTATGGATAAATAACCAGCGTAACTTCCTAGTATAAATCTTACACATTCAAATTATGCTAATTTGCATGATGATAATTTTGATAATGATCACTATGATAATAAAAATGATGATACAAACACTAATATTCATGACCCATCACTTTGAGTTCTTTATCCACTTCCACCTATTGTTGATAATGATATTGTCATCAATAAAGACTTGATTCCACAAATTTTTAGAGAAAGACTCAAGAAAAAGCCCTGAGATCATACTCTTACCTTAAAATCTATAATGTAAATTAAAAAGGCTAAGAAAGTTGAGTCTTCCATTCCTTCAGAGCATCTAGTTGCAAATGGCACTATGGGGGAAACTATGTCTCAACAAACCCCTATAGCAGCCTAACCTTCCTATGAAGCACCACTGGTTACAAATAGTACATATTTGTCTCCCGATGTGGTTGCCCTTATGTAAGAGATAAAATATTGTTAATACAAGGTGATACATCTTGAGTAAGGTGATTTTAGACCAACATAGTCTTTGCATTCTTTTACTCTATTGCATACACGATTGCCATGTCATATTGCTTCGACACCCTTACCACTAGGTTTTATTCGACCCAAGCTCACTCTATATGGTGGAAAGGGTGATCCAAAGACACATTTGAGAGATTTTCATGTATTATGCTTGGAATATGTGCCAATTTATTGGATAGTAACCAAGTTATTTGCATATATTCTAAAGGATTATGATTTATAATGGTTCTATAGTCTACCAAATTAGTCAATCAATGCATTTAATCCTTTGGATGACATGTTCCTAGCTCATTTCAGCATTAACATTGATGATAAGGTTTCCTATGCCTAAGTTACAAAATAGAAACAAAGGTCAAATGAAC
Organism: Torreya grandis; assembly: GCA_037957365.1. Lineage (NCBI taxonomy): Eukaryota > Viridiplantae > Streptophyta > Pinopsida > Cupressales > Taxaceae > Torreya > Torreya grandis. The sequence continues at coordinate 358,415 of JARHVA010005895.1, forward strand.
ATCTCATACATTATATTCTTCGATATAAGACTATCTTGGCTAAGATGACTAGCCCCATGGCTGATCAAGAGTTACAAGATCTCTTCAAACATAGTCTTCTACCATCTTTACATGAATCAATAATGTTTAGAAGGTTCTCTTCCTTCACTGAGTTATGTAACACATTAAATGAAAGGGAATTCAAATTAATTTCAATGGGAAAACTCAAGTACATAAGTATATCAGAAACAATAAATAATAGTAACAACAAAGTCCCATACAAAGTCAAGATTAATGATAATAAAAGTCAAAATCAACCTACAATCAATGTGGCTTCAGAGCCCACTTAACAAGTGATTTTATCAACACCTCCTTAGTGAAATTTTACCAATATACCACTTTCTCTAGCTAGAGTTTTACAATAGCTTTTGGAATGTAATATCATATATATCCCTCCTATTCAGGAAGTTGATCCAACAAAGCCTCTTCCATAGGGATATGATCAGAATGAATTTTGTGACTTTCATAGGGCACCAAGCCACATAATAAATAAATGCATCAATTTGAAACACCATTTATAGGATTTGATAGATGGTAATCTTATTGATATTGGCACTCTAGTTGAGCCTCCATAGGTAAAGAAAACACAAGACAAGGCTCTAAAAATTTTCTCAGATCCTTTTTCATAGCATTCTAAATAAGAGACATGGGACACATTAGGTGTTCACCATGTATATCATGCATATCCACCACTAGCTACATACAAGGCACCTTTAGTTGAGTCACATATGTTGAATAACAAGATTGGTGTGTACAATTCCATAGTTCTAGCTAGACCTTTGATTTCCTTCTCAAAGTAGGATAAAGTTGAGGCTGATTAGGATTATCATGCACTCTTTATCAAAGCTGACATTAATCATCATCCCATTCATAGTGTTCTCATAGATAACAAATAAAGTGTGAACATGTGCACCATGACATTACTACAACATTTGAGATATTAAAAATAAGATATTACCCTAACGAATACAATTATTAGTGGATTCAATGGGCATATATATATTTCATTCGGTGATATTGTACTTCCTCTATAGGTTAGTATAACACATATTGCTACACCATTTACTATTGTTCCTAGTGTAGGAGTTTTGGATATGTTTTTTTGCCAACCATGGATTTATAAACTTCAAACAATATCTTCTATAGTTCACAGATGCATGAAATTCATTCAAACTAATTAGGTTGTTACATTTGGTGTAATTTTATATGAGTTACCACTCCCCACTTTAGATCCATCTACTACTTTATAGTCACCAATTTTAGTTTCTCTACTAGTTACATTTCTTCTTCTAGTTTAGATTCAGACATAGTCGAGGCCTCCATCAGTAGTATAGAAAGTTCATACACTTCCATAGAGGCCTCTTTTAGAGAAACCACAATTTTGGGATTATAGATAGTTTTCAACTACAATGTTCACACCTAGGGTAGTATCATTGAGGTCCAACACCTCTACACATAGAGCACATATTTAGAGAGTTTCTCCTACTACTTGATGGGTCCCTAAGAACCCCACAATTTCATCCACTTCTTAGAGTTATAGGGGAACCCCACAATTGGTTTATACATTAGAGATTTTAGAGCATTTATAGCATATAAAAAATTTAGAGTTATAGTCTTAGCTTCTCCATAGTGCTTCATAATCACACACGATCCCTCTCATCAACACAGGATACCATGATAGGGATTATCCCATGAGACTCATCGGTTAGTATCATTTCTTCTAAGTATTTATTTTACATAGTCTCTTTATGATTGCATGTACATAGCTTATCCAAAAAATAATAGAAAATTTTAAAATCCAAAAACAATATAGATTTTCAAAGTACAAAAACATTTAAATAATTAAAAACACCAAAAACATTTCAATTTAATGCATTATCCATGCTTTACATTGCTAATACCATGGTAGACTTACATTTGTTGTTTTATGATATTGTTTGTTAATTTATCTACATTACCATGCTTCACTTAGTCTTCTTTGAGTGTGTGTAGTGACATTTAGATCCTTGATTGCTTCACTCTAACCATTGAGGTGGAATCTTAATTTTTCATTAGAGACACACATTGACATATCTACCCACTAGGGGAATCTTTTACATGACTACACCATCCAGATTATGTCATTCCTATACCACACACTCTAGTTTTCATGATGATGTACATTACTTACTAGCTTACATAGATTATTCTATGAACACTCAATATTATATAACACATGTATTTCTTAGCATATACCTAGTCTTATACTACATGTCTTAAATAATTTTACTTATTTATTTGATTAGTTAGATGTGATTGTATTTTTAGCATATTACATGCTTTCCTTCCTAGCTTTTCATAGCTAGATGTGATTGCATTTCTTAGTTCATATTTGATTTCTTGTGTGTGTCTTAGGACATTTGCCAATGTCCTTTTATTTCACTCTTCTATGTGCCTTTTTCCCTTGTGTCAACCTTGTTGTTTTCAGTTTTATGTGTATGTGGCATTTGAAGATGCCTTGTATGCTTGATTCCTAGTTTGAGTGACATGTGCCCATATCTCTTGTTTGTTTGGCCCCTTAGCCACTTTTTAAAGATTATTACTTCTTAAATTGTATCCTTATTTGCTTATTTTCTTCTTAATTATTTATAATGCCATGATCCACATCATGCATTCTCTTGCTTTCTTAGATGCCATGATGGACATCATGCTCCATCCCTCCTTGATAACTAACAACTAACCAGACTTTTAGTTCTAGTTCACTATATTACACATGTTATTACATTGTTATATCTAGGTATAACCCTATTGATCTAACAATCTCTCATACAAACCATGTTATATCCTGAGATATTTTATCAATTATCATTGCTATATCATGTATTTCCATAGCATAACACACTTACAAGTCTCTTTCCTCTAAGGATAGTCATTGTAGGTTATTCATTCCTACCCTCAGAAGGGGGGGAAAAATAGGGGTTTTCTCATAGAGATCAAAGCCTCTAACTGGTCAAAAATTAGTTTTCAAAACACCTAAAATAATATTCAAACTTCAAATTAGGTAGAATAGACTATACAAATAGTGATAATTATAGAACAATCTTCAAAATCATCATAGGACAAGAGCACCAAGTTTGGACTACAACACTAAACAATAAGGTGTCCTATTTTAGTGCTCTTATCTAAATAGAAAAAAACTATATTTTCCAAAAACAAATAAAAAGGTAAGACCCGTAATAGTTTTGTCAACAATAGTTCAATTCAAATTCAATAGTTTCAATATATTTTTTCTTAGAGAATCCAAATATATGGGGCATCATGTGTGGCATGATGCTTATCACTTACCATTTTATATTAGGTAATTGGTATAACTTTCAAATCAAAATCCACGTTATAGAAATCAATGATTAGGGGAAAAGTGTATGGCACATTTTATTTCTCTTCTTTATAATTTATGGCATTACCCAATAATTATCAATAATTTCATGATTAATTCCATCTATAGGTGTTTGACATAATTCCTAAGTGGGTTTCATGTAAGCATATTACCTAGTTTCAAATTGGATTTCATATAAGCTTAATCTCCACCTTTTTGAGTGGCCAAGAGTGGCCTAGTTTCTAGCACACATTTGGCCATCCATGCCACATTTTTAGATTATAGAACATTCATTGGATTTAGGAGCCATATCATATGACACACATTTATACCAATATTAGTTCATAGCTTCACTTTATGGGGCAATGATGGAGCCAAAGGACTAGCTAGCCTTTGTATTCTTAAGCCACCTACTCAAAGGTATTAGACACACAGTCCAAACATCAATTAACACATGTATGATCACATAGATTCAATTAATGGGTGATGATGGAGCCAAAGGGATGGACATTGAATTATTGATCCACTCTTAGGGAATTAAACACTCAAATTCATTTAAGATATTACTTTTGGTACAACATCATTCAGTACATACCTAGCATTATCTAACATCATTCACATCACTCAATAACACAACAATTTTTATATTAGTCCACATACCCAATGAGGTGTATTAATTCCTTTCTCTTCCTCTCTCTTTTACCCATATTTTGTATATTTTTAATGTAGAAATTACATTTATAGTAAGAATTGATATACTCCTAATTTTATTTTGTAGATTTACACTTCATGGCATGCTCTCTCTATACACACCCAACATCACACAACTTCATGAGACTCACCCTTATAGGTAAGTTCAAGTAAATTTTATACTTTTCATTTATCCTAGTATTTTAATTTAGAAAATCACTAAAATAAATGGGGGAAAATGTAGTCATATAAAATATCAAAATTGGTAGCTTGAGTGTGGCTTATGACACCCAACCCATAGGTCTTTCTTGCATACTCTAATGACCCTTCTAGAAACCTTTTTGATTATTTACAGTCATTTTGACCTTTCCAAATGGTCATTACACCTTATCTAGGTATTATTACCTAAGCCAATCATATCCCTTAGGTCCCACACCTACAGGATAGGAGTGCCCAACTTGGACTATAAGATTGGACCCTAGGGTGTCCTATTTAAGCACTCCTATCCAATTACATTTTGACCTCTAATAGTTATTTCCTTTTGGTTCTTATCCTTAATTTATTAGCCTAGCACAAACACATTAAACCCATGACCAAAAGATATCTATAAAATCCCATTCAAATTTCATTCAGAAGGAGGTTGGAAAATATTATAAAATAAGAAAGAATATAAGAAAAACCACTAAAGAAAATTTCCCTATTCTCTACATATATGCATCCAATATAGCTACAAACATATTCAAATACTCACACCAATCTCTAGCCACCTCAATCACATAGAGTTTAGCATTTTTTCATATATATTACACTATTTCACAAAGTGCATTAAGTGGAAGAACTACATATGGCTTGATCCCTCTTTGGAGTATTGGTATGTAGGCAACATTTCCACATAAGAGGTGTGGATACATGTTTAGTTCATCTTACACACACTAACCCCCTTATTTCTCAAAGTTTTATAAAATCATAATGAAGTCTAGGGTTTAAATATTAAATCAGCTCTACAAGGAGTTTTATATACTTTTAGTAGTTCAGGTTTCACAGGAAGGTTCACACATAGACAACAAATAAAACCTAGAAAACTCATGTATCTATGAGAAGTTTGGACAATATCAGTAGAAGAGGAAAATAGTGATATACTTAGGGTATTATCCTATTTTATTGGTCCTATCCTTTCAGAAAATGAAATCTAAATCCTAATTTGTGACATTGTCCTAGTCCTGCACAACCAATATCAGACCCTATAATAGTTCTTTCAATTTGTTTTAATATAAGTCTTATTTTTTCCATATTTATTACTATTTATAGAAAGGTTAAAAATATAAATCAATTCTTAAATTATTTAAATATTATTTATTGATTTACTATTCTATAACCTTAACTAAATTAGGAATAAGACTCTAATATTCCCAAAAAAGTCAAATCAATTACAACCTTGTCTACCTTCCACATCTTTGTCTCACTATATACTAGATATTTATTTTATGATTCATCTATGTTTGTAGGTCATTTAAAGTAATCATAACTCAAATAAAAATTTTAATCCTAAATTAATCTATTTTTCAAGGGAAATTCTCTAACCTTAGCTGTAGTTTATATTTTTATAAATTTGCAACTTCTATAAATTCTTTAGATCTATGTATTTATTTTATTATAACTTATTCAAATTCCTATATCATATCTCAATGGATTAAATTTAAATTTATATTAAATTTTTTATTCTAATTAATTTTATATTAAATATTTTGGAGAACCAACATTTCATTTCAAACATTGTTGTTTGTTGATTTTTGGCTTAGGGTGTTGTTGAGGTCCACATACCCCCATTTTTGTTAAATGGGGACCCATGTGTGAAATTATGCAAATTTATACTTTTAAATTGAAGATTCACTTGATCAAAGTTTCATTAGCATGTTTGAACATTATTTTTATTTAAAGATCATCCACACCATGGTCTGACTGACTTATTTTTTCATGGTTCTACTTTAATCTTATCTAAAGTGTTGACATTGGATATTTGTGTTTCAGGTTGTAGTTTTAATGGAGCCCTTATGGGAATGAACATGATTAGTGTTTTTGTTCTTCAATTTTTAATTTATCTCTTACTATCCTTGGTCTATAATTGATTAATATTTTGAAACCCTGGCCTAATGTTTTAATTGGACCTTTTAAATTCAAATGTGAATCTAGCATGCTATTTTTACATGAGAAACTTTTAAATAATGTTATGGGATTGGTTTATTTTTATTTCCTAAGGCTTGGTCATGTTATTAAACATGACCAAACCTTAGTATATCATCCATCCTTAGTCCCTTTTATGTATCGATCCCCATTTTGGTATTTTTATTTTTTGCAAGGTCCTTTTGTTATGTTTCTATACTTTAGGATTTATGTTTTTGATACTTTGTCCAAGTGCTTTCAGACTTTTGTCCTAATAATTTTTTCCAAAGCTTATCCTTTAGGATTTGTGCAAAGGGCATGTACCCTTCAGGTTTTCTAAAATGATCATTCAAACCATTAATACATACACTTCAAACTTTATGTTTAGGTCAGTTATCCTTCAAACTTTTTATTTAGGTTAATTACCCTTTAACTTCTTTGAAAATTATCCTTTAGAATTTTTGTGAAGGGAACATACCATTGGGTTCTTCAAAATGGTCCTTCATCTTTTTGAATATACCCTTTGGGATTTTTGAAATGTTCCTTTTCCTTCTTCAATTATCCTTTGGATTCTTGAAAGTACCCTTCGACCTTTGTGTAAAGTACCATTTGGACGTTTTGAAATGGAAATTTTCCCTCTAAGATTACCCTTTGATATTTTTGAGATGGTTCACTGTCCTACCTAATTGCCTTTCAACCTTTTGAAAGTGTCCTTTCCCCCATGAGAAGTGCCCTTCGGGACTTTTATCTTGGGAAAATACCCTACCAAGTGTTTATACCATGGTCATTTTAATATGTTAGCCTAAGACTTTGGACTGAAGCCTTATTTTTTCAAAAAAATTGAGAACATTAATCTGAGGATTTATATTAATTTCTTATTATTATTATGCTCTAATTCAAATTTTTTTATTTCCTATAAGAACCAATCTCACTTGGATTAGTGGACATGTTTTTGATGATCATGGCTTCACCCCCATTCTAATGTCACTAAAACTAATTGCTTATGGTGTATGATCAATGGAATATCATTTGGGAATAAGCATGTTTAGTGTTTAAGATGATCTTTAGTTTCAACTGGTTCAAGATTAATTAGATTCATGTTCAAGCCATGCCTAATGCTTTAACCTAGGTCCCATTTTGGACTGAATTTAAATTTATGTGGGAATAGTTTAATACTATGGATTTATCTCAATTTTTATCCTAAGGCTTGGTCATGTTTTTCAACACAACCAAATGATAGGATAAAAATTCTATGCTTGGTATATTCTATTCCCCGTGGTCCTTTATTATAAAATTCAAACTAAAGTCTTATACTAATGCTCATTATATTTATTAATATGATAAAAAACATAGCCTAAAACTTTAGTCTATGTATTTGTTATTTGCATGGTCCTTTTGTTCTATGTTTATAACCTTGGTTGATAAATCTTCATGCCTTGGTACCCTTTTTATTCATGCGGTCCCCTTTGTTATATATTAGAACTTAGTTTAAATGATCTTAGCCTAAGGTTTTAATTCATGTTTATCAACATGAAATTAAAACTATAGTCCATAGAATTTATGACTAAGCCTAAATTAAACCTTTTGCATATATTTAGGATCGATGACTCATAGTTAATAAAAAAACTTGATTGAATAAACTGTAACTAGTTAAAGTTTTAAAAAATCCCCTGAGATAGTGAAAAGGTGACAAGTGTCATGATTGAAACCAAAGAACCATGAAAAACCAATGATGGTCTATCCCATGGATCATGATCAAATAAATCACACGTTCACTTGAATAGAATAGATCTGATAGAATGAGTGCAGTGTTGAAAATTCAAGTAGTGGTCCCTAGCTTAAAGCTCGAGCAAGTTTAGATGACTGATGATACATGTTACAATGTACACATCTAATCGAATGGAGTGATATCAATACAAAATTTTCAAATGAAGCTTTAAGTTAACATGAGACTACCATATGGTAAAAGATCATAAGCTCATAGAATTGATAGATGCAAAGCCTAAAAATCCAACAAGACTACTAAGTGGTACAACCTTAGGGATTAGTACACATTAAAGCTTGAGCACCTTTTGAAGACCAATATATTTCACTATTTATACCCACTAGATCATATGGTACATTATCAAAGAGAACTTTTAAACATATCTTAGAGAAAATACAATAATGACACATACCATAATCATAAAAAATATAGCAGAGATAGGTAATGGCATTCAAAACTTGGGATTGAGTTCAATGAGTGGCATTTATCCATGTAAATCAATTAGATGGTGTGAGATAATGGGAGGATTTTAAAAGTAAATGATAATATTTTAACATTCATGAGTAAAGTGACATGAAAGTGCCAAAAGTATACCATGCATGTGCTAAGATAAGGCCACATAAGCAAATAAACAATAAGAACTCAAGATCTAGTGGGCCCATGAAAGACAAAATCTAAATGCTACCACCATCTGAGCATTATGAAATATTTAGGTAAGACCTATCATGACCTTATATTCAAATATAAAGAGCTAAAATGTCACCTGTATGAAAATAATTTGACCCATAATTAGGTAATGAATCCCAAATTTAAATGAAATAAGAATGTTATATAATACTTTAAAATATGATATTATTTCTATATAGACATGTAAAATTTGTAAGATCATGTTGTTTATAAGTTAGTCCATTGGAAAAATCATTTGTTCTATAATAGAACAAAAGGACACTTGTCCTATACACTTAGATACATGTAATTGGATGAGACTAACTGGCATGTTGCATTGTATATTATAAAGGGAGAATTGTCAATTGTCAAGAAGAAGGAGGGAGTTCTTAGAACCAAATTACTTTTTAAACTTTGAGAAGTGAATATAAGCAAGGAATTTTGCAAATATTATCTAGTATTTCCTTGTGTGAAGTGTTATATGGTTTGTCTCTCAATTTTCTAGTTTCACTTTAAGATTTGAATGAATCCTATAGATTATGGATGTGTATGTTATATGCAGAGTTGATAATTTATTCCATATCTAGATTAGTTGATAGTTATTATGCTTATTTTTTTTATTACTCTTCTTTTACATTTGGGATAATTTTGTTTGCTTACAAGAGTGAACCTTTAAAGTGATCTCGGTCCCTATTTACATCATTTCATAGCTTCTGTAGAAGTTTTCCTCATGTACTTTGTGGTTTGGGCTTAAGATATTTTATTTCATACCTTGGTTAAATCCATGTTCAAATGATATTTGAACTTTTTCATAATTTATATAACAAATACCAACAACATCTTTCTTTTTTGCCTACCATTCCTTTTGCTCCTTTTTTAAACTAGAACACCTTAGTTTAATGGTCATTGTAAATATCCATCTTATATTAGTTATTATATTAGCTCTTGATCATAATTCATTATCCTTAGCTTAACATACTACATATTTTACATAGATATGTTATTTGGCCATAGTGGCTCCCAACCACCAAATAATATAAATATTGTGAAATGGTCAATTATTCTACCTCTATTCCACCAATAGATAATAGGATAATTGCAACCCATAAGTCATGCACTAAACTCCTTGAATTATAAAATGAGAAGTGTTTATAAACACTCTAGGCACATATGGTACACATTTAGACATAAGAAAGAGGAGCTTTGTTGGCACTAGAAGGAGGGCCTTTAGTTAGATCTTTGTGAATTTGTAGAATCTTTATTTATTTTGGTGAATTATGTCAAAAGATTGATGGATTCTTTGCATATTTGTACTTATATGAGCATAATTGTGTAAATATCATCCATATTTATGGTTTTAGATAGTCTTTGAGCTTATTTTAACCAAAGATTGATATTATTTCAAGATCCATAGATATTTGTGCAAAGGTAGTTCACGCTTTATGTATTCCCCACATTTAAGGTTAGTAGTAGCAATTTTGTACAAAGATTTACTAGTTCTTTGTAAATTTGAGTTTATTCAAGCTTAGAGATGTAAATATCCCTTCCACTCATCATTCTAAACATATATTTTATCTTACTTAGTTAAATATAGTCATGATTTACATGTATTTATACAAAATTGGCTTAATGTGTAAACTTAATCATTTTACTTTACAAAGGTTGGTTTGATGTGTCATATTTTAAACAAGTTCTAAGATCACAATCTATTATTACCCAAGGTGATGATTAGGTGAATATAATTCCCAATGTTTTAAACACTTCATTAGTTCAAGGTACTCATGTGTTTAAGGCATGGCTTGGCTAGGTGGTTCTTCAATCAACATACCAGGTATTGTAAATGATCTTCCTTGAAATCCTAAAATAAATCTACGTTATTTCAATTCTAATAATGTTGTCACTGCTAAAGAACATATTAAGTCTTTCAAGGCTGATTTGATATTGTTGAATGTAGTTCATGGAGATGTAGCATTTAGATTATTCCCCATTTACTTTCAAATATGTTTCATATGAATGGTTTTTGAACCTTCTATAAGACTACATTACTAGTTGGGATGACTTTAACAATATTTTCGTTGATAAATTTGGAAATATCATTAGTCCCTATGTCTTATATCAGTAGTTCAACATAGTTAAAATTGATGCTAATGAAACCATCATATCCTTTAATGCTCAGTTCAAAAATATTTTTAGGAGAAACATAGCCCCTTATAGACCCAATGAGGATTTGGCCTTAAAAATTTATAATGATGCTATAAATCCCATGACCTCCATTTTCCTATAAAGGTCTCTTCTAGTCATAAACACATTGAATTGGGCCTATTCTAAAGCTATTCATTAATGACCAAATATAGCCTCATAATCAGATGGTATATTCCATGCCTAATATTAATTCAATTAGGCCCATCTAGAATATTATTCCCAGTATACCTACTTTAACACCAGTTTAGAACCATTTTCTCTTAATTCATACATATTATGGCCAAAACCTGGATTTGTTGAATGACATTAAAAGTGGATTCCATCCATAAAATCATAAAACTCTAGTGCCTAAAACCAATAGTAATGATCTAATTCATGAGCTTGAGACACCAAAAAATTCAAATGACTTGATACTAGAAATGGTCCAAAATTTGAGCACTAAATTTCTTCAGTTACAAAAACAAGTAACAAATATAAGGGAATGCTCTAATAGAAACTATGCTTCTAAAAATTTCAAAAGGCCTCCAAATGGGTTTCATGATAAAAATGATAATGTATCATTTGAAAACATACAAATAAGTTTTTGTTATATTATTTTGGTTGATCATTGTAATATTGTTTAAACCTTTGAAATTGTGCCTAATCAAGACTTTATTGTAGGGACATCTAGCTTTGCATGAACATCCCAAGGTTTTGTGAGAGAGGCTTTTGATTTCCCATTTGAAGATTAAGATGAGACAATTGAAGGAGTTGCATCTGAGATGACTAGTATTCTTGAATATGTAAAAGAGATTAAAATTAAATATCAAAAAGACATCATCCTTCAAACACTTGTTGATGAAAAATAAAAGTTGATAGAAATGGATACAGATCTAGTACAAGATGATCTTTCTTCAAAAGGTGGGAAAAATGATATCCCACATAGATTTATTTCTAACATGGATAATACCCCTGAAGAAGATGATCAGTGGTAAAGATCATACCATGATTTCCTAAGTGGAATAAAAGAGTTGGAGATGGTAGATGATGGGATAGAACAACTATGGATGCTTCATCTAAGTATTTCACAAATGATCTAGAGTTCCTAGAATATGATATTATTTAGGAGGTCCTAAACCAAGATAAGATGGAGTCTAATTGGATAGAAGAGATGACTTCCTTCACTAAGGATGAAGATGAAGTGGGTGAAATAGATCAAGATTTGTCACATAACTTCATCAAGAGGTTAGCAGTATGGGAACTTTCTAATGGGAGTCCAAATGAACATCATTCAATTGATTAGGATGAATAATCCTTTTAGGACGAATTAAAATATTTTTGCATAAATAGTAGTATTCCATGTCCACCACAGAAAGAACCTAATGAAGACATCAGTCTAAGGATACTAGTCAAGCTAACATTGTTGAGTGAATATGATATAACCCACTATCTGTCTATGGTTGAAGTAGAACTACCACTCCTAATATAAATTAAGAGGATTTGGGAAGATGTTGATTGTGTCTTAGATTCATATCTTTGATCCATATATCTGAGAATGCTAATAGGAGACCAAGGTATATCACCTATAAGACACAAGCATACAAGTGATCTGATGCACAAAAAGAATCCATGGAATACAATTAATCATGATTTAAGGTTCTATAGTAGATTAAATAATTTTCCATTTTATTTTGGAGGTAATTACTTTATATAGTTAGTGTAGGGCTTAGATTAGTTTCTTTCCTATTATTTGTTACTCTTTTTTTTTCCTTCGTATCCCTTGTTTGTATGTAGTGCCTATTTATATATTGTTTTCTCTTGCTTTATTCCTTGCTTTTAAATAAGTCCATTTGGATAATTCTCAGCTCAAGTTTTATCTGATTTCCCAAGATATTCATAGTTTATAAATATAGGTGTGGCTTTTCAACATTGGTTGATCATGGATTTTTGAAATATGAGATTGATGTTATAGTTTATAGAAACTAGTAAAGGTTGATGGATAAGTTAATTGTTCCTTGATGTTTTAAACCTTTATTTAATCTAATCTTGGTTTTAAAAAGGATTGAATATGTAGGATGAAATCTTAAATTATTGAAACATAGTCATGATTTCAATTTAGAAACATTGATTTCTAAGGATGATTGTCTAAAAATCAAACACTTGACCAAATCCCTAAACCTAGTTAACCTAGTTTCAAACCTTTGCTAGAAAGTAAAAAAATATCTTAAAAATAAAAAAATAAGATCTTTTTTTAAAATCAAAATATTTTCAAGAAAAGGTGATACTATTAATCTCCATCGAGGTTATGAATGTCTGGTTGGTAGTAGAGTAAGGCCTTGACTAGAGCCAAATGTACCTCTATCAAGGCTATGGATTCCTGGCTGGTAACAGAGCAATACCCAAGCCTTTCTTGAGCTAAAGCATAGTTCTTAATGAATATTCAAACATGATAAAAGTTATTTTTAATGATTAAAGATGTGAACCTAGAAGTTATTATCTAAATCCTTTGGCAATCAGTAAGTGGAATCAAAGCACACACACAACATGACTAAGTTTTGATGTTTGATCTTAGTTATACATGTACAAGATTTATTGTAACCATGAATTGATATTAATAATGGTGCCCAATAAAATGGAATATATAGCTCAATTATTATTCTAAACTAAAGTCTCTAAATTCTAACATACTACTATGTTTCCCCTAGAAGTCACCATTTGTTTAGGTCAACATACCCCCATTTCTAAAAAATGGGGCCCATGTGTCAATTATGAAAATTTATAATTTTAAATTGAATATTAACATGATTAGAGTGTTATTATCATGTTTTCACATTATTTTTATTTAAAGATCGTCCACACCATGGTATGTCTAACTTATTTGTTCATGGTTATTCTTTAATCTTATCTAAAGTGTTGACATTGGATATTTGTATTTTAGGCTATAGGTTTAATGGATCCCCTATAGGAATGAACATGCTTATATTTTTTTATTCATTTTTTAATTTATCTTGTCCTATCCTTGGTCTATAATTGATTAATATTTTGAAACCCTAGCCTAATGTTTTACGTAGACATTTTAAATTCAAATGTGAATCTGACGAGAGATTTTTACGTGAGAACCTTTTAAATAATGCTATGGGATCAGTTTATTTTTATTTATTAACACTTAGTTATGTTCTTAAACATGACCAAACCTTAGTCTTACATCCATCCTTAGTCCCTTTTATGTCTTCATCCCCCTTTTGGTCATTCTATTTTTCACAAGGTCCTTTTGTTATGTTTCTACCCTTTAGGATCTAAGTTTTGGATAATTTATCCAAGTGATTTTAGACTTTTATCCTAAGTATTTTTTCTAAATATTATCCTTCAATTTTTTTTTATTGGCATTTACCCTTTAAGTTTTATAAATTGATCCTTCGAGCCCTCAAAACATATCCTATAGATTTTATGTTTAAGCTAGCAATCCTTTGGAATTTTTTTTAGGCCAATTGTCCTTCAACTTCTTTGAAAATTATTTCAAGATTTTTGTGAAGGGAACATACTATTTAGGTTCTTCAAAATGGTCCTTAATATTTTCAAATATACCCTTCAGGCTTTTTCAAAATTTTCTTTTCCTTCCTCAATTATCCTTCAAATTCTTGAAAATGCCCTTTGGAATTTATGTAAATTACCCTTTGGAAGTTTTGAAATGGACATTTTCCCTTTGAGATTACCCTTTGGGATTTTTGAGATGGTCCATTTTCCTACCTAATTTCCTTTCATCCTTTTGAAAGTTCCCTTTCCCTCATAAAAAGTTCCCTTCGAGACTTTTGTCCTAGGTAAATACCCTACCAAGTGTTTATGCCATGATCATCTTAATATGTTATCCTAAGACTTTGTATTAAAGCCTTGTATTTTAAAAGGAAAATGAGAAAATTAATCTAAGGATTTAGCTTATGTTCTTATTATTATTGTGCCCTAACTTCAATATTTCCTATTGTCTATAAGAACTAATCTCACTTGGATTAATAGACATGTTTTGGATGATCATAACTTCAACCCCCTTTCAATGTTGTTAAAACTTATTGCTTATGGTGTAGGATCAATGCAATATCATTTGGGAATAAGCATGTTTAGTGTTTAAGATGGTCTTTAATTATTTTTGGTTCAAGATTGATTAGATTCATGGTTAATTCATGCCTAATGTTTTAACCTAGGTCCCCTTTTGGATTGAATTTAAATTTAAGTGGGAACAATTTAATAATATGAACTTAGCACAATTTTTATCCCAAGGCTTGGTTTTGTTTTTAAACACAACCAAACCTTAGGCTAAAAATCCCTTGATTGTTTTATTTTATGCCCTATGGTCTATTTTTATAAGTCTTAGTATAAAGTCTTATCCTAAGTCTCTTCATATTTATTAATATGATAAAAAAAACTTAGCCTAAAACTTTAGGCTATGTCTTTGTTAATTGCATGGTCCTTTTATTCTATGTTTATAACCTTGGTCTACAAATATTTGTGCCTTGGTCCCATTTTTATTCACGGGGTCCCCTTTGTTATATCTTAGAACATAGTTTAAATTATCCTACCCTAAGATTTTAATTCATGTTTATATACATGAAATCAAAACCATAGTCCATAGACTTTATGACTAAGCCTAACTTAAACCTTTTGCATCTATATAGGATTGATGATGACTGATAGTTAATCAGATGGACCCAATTGAATGGAGAATAACTAGTCAAAGTTTCAACAAATCCCCTGAGATAGCAAAAAGGTGACGAGTGTCACAATTTTAACCAAAGAACCATGAATAGTCAATGGAAATCTATCCCACAGATCATGATCAAATGAATCATTTTCACTCAAATAGAATAGATCTGATGAAGTAAGTTTAATGTTGAAAATTCAATCAGTATTCCCCAACTTAAAGCCCAAGCAAGTTTAGATGATCGATATTACATGTTACAATGTACACATCTGATCAAATAGAGTGAGATCAATAAAGAAGTTTCAAATGAAGCTCTAAGTTAACGTGAGACTTCTATGTGGAAAAAGCACATAAGCTACAAAAATTGATAAATGCAAAGCTTAAAAGGCCCATGAGACTACCAAGTGGCACAACCTTAGGGCTTAGTACACATTAAAGCTCAAACACCTTTTGAAGATCAATAACCCATGCTGACTCATACCCACTAGATCAGATGGTGCATAATTAAAATTGAATTTTCAATGTAGGTTAGATAAAATATGGTAATGACACATGTAATAACCACATAAAATATAGTAGAGGTATCCAATAGCATTCAAATCTTAGGATCAATATCAATGAGCGATGTTGATCCATGCAAATCAATTGAATGGTGTGAGATGAAGGGAGGATTTTAAAAGGAAATAGTCATGTTTTAACATTGATGAGTAAACTACCATGAAAGTGCCACAAGGATGCCACATAGGTTTTTATACAACACCACATAAGAAAATAAGTAACAATAATTGAAGATCTAGTTGGCCCATGAAAGGAAAAATACCAATGCTGACACCATATAAGCACTATGAAATCTTCATGTAAGCCCCACCCTAATCCTATATTCAAATACAAAGAGTTGAATTATCACCTGTATGAAGATGATTCAACCCATAATCAACCAATGGGTCCCAAAGTTAGATGAAATAAGAATGTTCTTTTTACCAACATTGTATAATACTTTTAAATAGGATATTCTTTTTATATAGACATGAAATTTTTAAGAGCACATTGTTTATAAGTTAGTCCATTAGAAAAATAATTTGTTCTAGAATAGAAAAAAAGAACACCTATCCTATACACTTATACAAATGTAATTGGATGAGACTAATTGACATGTTGTCTTGTATCTTATAAAAGAAGCATTGTTAATTGTCAAGGAGGGAGTTATTAGAACCAAATTACTCTGTAAACTTTGAGTAGTGAATATAAGCAAGTAATTAGGCAAAAATTATCCAGTATTTACTTGTGTGAAGTGCTATATGGTTTCTCTCTCAGTTTTTTAGTTTCACTTTCATATTTGACTAGTTCTTATGGATTTTGGATGTGTATCTTGGATACAAAGCTACTAATTTGTGCCACAATTAGATTAGCTGAAATTTCTTAGGCTTATTTTGTATTTTGCACTATTTTGTATTTGGGTTAACATTGTTTTCTTGTAGGAGTGAATATTTAAAGTGATCTTGGTCCTTATTTTCATCATTTCAAACCTTCCTTATAAGTTTTCCTAGTGTATGTTGTAATTTGGGCTTAAGTTGTTTTACTTCATACATTGATAAAATGCATGTTCAGATGATGTTTGAACTTTATCATAATATATGTAACAAAGACCAACAACATCTTTCTTCCTTACCTACCCTTCCTTTTTCTTCATTTTTTAACTATATCACCTTAGTTTTATAGTCATTGTAAATATCCATCTTAGATTAGTTCTTAGATTAGTTATTGATCATAATTCATCATCCTTAGCTTAACATACTTCATATTTTACTTAGATCTACTATTTGGCCATGGTGGCTCCCAACCACCAAATAATATAAATATTATGAAAAAGTCGTTTATTCTACTTCTATTCCACCAACAGATAACAATATTATCTCAACCCATAACTCATGCACTAAATTCATAGAATTCTAAAATGAGAAGTGTTTCTAAAAAATCTAGGCACCTATGGTACACATGTAGGTATCAATAGGTTTTAGTTTAATTATGTAAATTGTTGACACTAAAATAATACAATCTTCAACACTAGATATTATTTTTAACATAACAATTTAAATTTTTTGACATTGGAGTAATCTGACACTTAAAATTTTTGTCTTGTCACCTCAAATAAATACTAACATAGAAGCTCTTTATTTCTAATTTGGGTTGAATTTGTCATTTTCCTATTAAAAAATGTTTCGCTTTTATTATAAATTTATTTTTTATTATTTTAAAAACTATGTTTTGATAGTTTTAAAACTACTTAGCTATTGTTGTGAAGGGTTACCCAGTGTTATGTTTATAGACACCATTACATGAGCAGTTTTAATGTAGTACTCATAGCCATAATATAGAGACAAACACATAATTAATTTTCCACTTATCTCATGGTATATTATAAACACATAGGTTTTTGTTATTTAAACTAATAATAATCCTAATTTATCAATCTAATTTTTGGTGCACCTTAGAAGAGGTATCACCCAAGGAATTTACTTGCAACTTACCCTTAAAACTAGGGTTATTGGGATTTAGTAATGGTTCTACCTCTATAGTTAGTTCTTTGAAACATTTTTATAACACTAATCAAATAATAAGAAAGTATATCTAAGATCCTAAAAATCATTCAAACACTTGCCTATATCACTTCTTATATTTGAATTTTTTTTTCCCATTATATCCTTAGTCATTAGTTCATTTATACATGCCATATTACTTTTTTTATTTTTTAGCATTATCTTTGTTTCACTTCTTGTATTTAATTTCATTACATGTATCACAGATAGTCACATTATATATGGTATTAGTATTCATCCTCTTAATTAGTTATTTTATACTCATGATGTGCCTCTTATTTATGATAAATATGAATGGACAAACTGAAATAATAAAAAAATAATGGAAGAAACATATATGGATGATTATGATTTTGATGATGTAACATATAATGTACAATTTTATTTTCATGAATCTTGGGAGTATGATTATATTGAACCTGATTCACATCTTCCTCTTTAAAAATTCCTATAGAAACCTCTTTTGATTCTTCTTTGAGTTATCCCATAGACACACCTCTAAAATATTCCTCAATTTCATTTTCATCCTTGCATATTAATCTACAATAAAAAGAGAAATCCAAAAAAATTAAATCTATGTTCAAAAATAGATTTATTAATAAATCTATTTTAAAGGAACATTCAATCTCTAAAGTAAATACTAATAACAATGTTTTCTCCTCTTCTCCTTTAAAAATGGTGCATATTGAAACTACATGTCATAATTATTCTCCCTTACCAACCCATAAGGATGGACCTTATTCATCTTCCCTTATCACATCATAATTTACCATTGAAATAAATGTTACTCCTTTTGCCACATATTGTTATGTTGATCATACTCCATCATCATGATTTTATTCACATGATGTTACTATTATAACATAATATAATAATATTATCATAAAGTCATCACACAATGACTATGCATCCATTGTTAGTGATCAACAAGAAGAAACTAATAAATGCATTATAAATAAATATATTAATATAAAAGAAGTGCATATCTCATATTCTCCCACACCTCCTCTTGATGTTGTTTCTATCCAATCAGAAATACATAGGGCTTGTGTATGTGAATTACTTCATGATCAATTCATTACTATTGTTAGGAACCCCTTATCCAATGGAAGCACAATTGATTACTTTCTTATAAGCAATTAAACATGAAATTATACCAGAGTGATTAAGTAACTAGAAACTTGAGACATCAAAGAATTTGAGAGACAATACACACTCTTGTATTAAATATTACTAGAAGAAAATACAATAAGGAAGATGCCACTTCTTCCTCCACCTCAAAGGCTTGCCACACCTCAAGACCTTCTTCCCTCTCTCTCTTGCTCAACCAAAACCAACTCAACAACCTCAGTTGTTATCCCCTCCTTGAATGCTTCAGTTGATCTCCTTGACCTTACTTGCTTGTAGATCTCCTTGACCTTGCTTCAATGCTTCAATGCTTTACTTGCCTTCTTGATGATTACAATACATGCCTCATGGGTCTTTAAATAGGATCCCATGCATACAAAAATAGAACTCTAATTAAAATAATTAGACACGCATCTTGAGACTATAATTAGCCCCTTAACATGCAAACACTTAGTTCACTTAACTAAGTACTCATGCAACGAATAGTTTTGGAACACACAGGCGACCGACATCGGACAACTACCTACCGATGCCAATTACCTTCTGCACTATCTGTGACTGATGTTAATTACACTACCGATGCCAACACTTCTGGAACTCAACAACCTCTCCATGTATGCAACAGTTGAAGCTTTTAGCTCCACACCTTAACAATCTCCCACTTGGAGATAGACAACTACAACTGTACCTGTACTTGTAATCCATCTACTTTATTCCCTTGGCTCTATATCCCTCTTCAAGCTCTCCCCTGAAGACCAACCACCACAAAACCTGTGATGCTATACCTGTCACTTATGCCAAAAGAATTTTGCTACTCCTAAATTCTTCATGACATACTTTTGAACCAACTTTACCCTTAGCTCAGAAAACTCCCTGTATATGAAACCCTGCAACAAGTAACACAAAATAGTAACATGATAATGTAGTTAATATTATCCAACCTGGTAAAGATAAATACAATGGTCAAACCTCCATTGTCCTGCAGCATAATCAAGACCATATACCATAGCCTTCTATCTCACGTGTCCATCCACTCTCTTCTATAAAAAAGGAATCCATCCCTCTATCTAGTGCTTTCTTCCAGCTGACAACTATACCAACAAATACCAGTTTGGTTTTACTCCAAGGACTCACACTCCTCATCCATGCCAAGCTCCCACTATTTCTAGATTCTACCTGCATTGCTTCTTCACACTTCCTAGTTCTTGACCATCAGTAAGCAATATAAAGAAGGTGAACAATGAATATGAGGTTCACTTACCCTTTCTGACCTCCATATGGGTGTTTAAGACTCCTTGATATCTTGTTGTCTGCCCACCATCCGTTCCAGTGATCGATCTCGGCCATCTCCCAGTCTACTCCCAATTGATGTCAGTTCCCTACACTGACCCTGACTGTCGACGTCGTTACCCCTAGCCGACACTAGTGTCCCCCTACCAACGTTGGTTCCTACCTAGCTAATGTTGGTCTTCTCCTGCCGACTCTACCGACCCTACTGGTCTGCACATGATCGATGTCGGTACCTGTCTAGCTGACGTTGGTGCCATGGAAGCACTAACATCGATACCTATGTTTTCTTGTAAGTGATGATTTCTTTATCCACGAGCTCATCTTGGATGAAACCCCTATCCATACTACCCTGCTCAAAATTATTCAGCCCCTGTGACTGATCTCTATCCATCATCTCCTCCGTAAACACCAAGGCTTCTTTGTTCTTGTCAAAAGCATCAAATTTCCTTTTCTTGTAATGAAATCTATCAATGCTTTCCGAATCTAAATACATAAATTTTGAATCAAGAACGTCCATTCCCTTCTTATTCATGTGACCCAGCCTATTAAGCCACATCTTTGAATCTACAGCTGAAGTAGATAAACCAAAAGTAGAATCAGTAATACAAGTAGATAGATAAAGAGTACCTACTTTCTTACCTCTTGCTAGAACAAGTACACCCTTGGTAACCTTCAAAGAATCTGCTATGAGGGTTATTGTGCATCCCTCATTACCCAACCTTCCTATAGAAACCAAACTTTGCTTCAGAATTGGGACATGCATGACCTCCTTCAACACCCATGTGTTGTCTATCTACAATTTCAATTGCACTTTCCCTTTGCCAACTATTTGACAAGGCGTACCATCCCCTAAATAAAGCACTCCAAAGTCTCCCTAGACATACTCATGGAACAAATCTCTGTTTGGGGATGCATGAAAAGATGAACCAAAATCTAAAACCCATGATCCTACCTGACTATCCAAAGAAAGTATGAGATCATCATGTACCATAATATTTGCATCCTTTGCTTCTTCTTTACCTTTAGGTTGATTCTCTTTATCTCGCAACCAACACTCCTTCTTTGTGTGTCCTTTCTTTCTACAAAACTAGTAGGTAATACCTTTGGATTTAGATCTCCTTCCCAACCTTGATTTCACTTACTCTACTTTCTCTCTTTGCCTCCCCCTGCTTTTTGCACTTAGAGCATTCCCTGATGATTCACCTATCCTTTTCCTGCATATTTCTTCATTTAAGATCACACTCACAACATCATCAAATTTTAATATTTTAGAAGTAGATGCAAAATTACTTACTGCCATAACCAAACTATCCCAACTTTCAAGTAAAGAGCATAATATCAAAAGAGCCTTTACTTCATCATCAAAAACAATATTGACTGAAGCTAACTAGTTTACCAAACCATGGAAATCACTAAGATGAGTATATAACGATCCACCTTCCTGCATTTGCAAAGTAAATAACTGTTTCATAAGAAATACCTTATTTGACGCTAAGGGCTTTTCATATAAATTCACCAAGGACTTTATCAACTTTTCCATTGTCTTACACTTTGACAAGTTGGAAATCATAGACGATGCAAGGCTCAACCTTATGGAACCTAGAGCCTTCCAATCAAGAACATTCCATTCTTCATCCTTCATATTTGTGGGCTTGCATGCAACCCCACCCAATGGTAAGTACAAATCCTTCTGATACAGATAATCCTCTATCTGGATCCTCCAATGTTGATAATTCTTGCTGTTAAACTTCTCCATTTGTAGCTTACTTTCTTCTACCATTTCTAAACTCCCACTCAATCAAAAAACCCTGTGAATGACCTATAATCAAAAAACAATAACCTGCTCCCTACAAATCGTAGCTCTGATACCAACTGTTAGGAACCCCTTATCCAATGGAAGCATAATTGATTACTTTATTATAAGCAATTAAACACGAAATTATACCAGAATGATTAAGTAACTAGAAACTTGAGACAACAAAGAATTTGAGAGACAATACACCCTCTTGTATTAAATATTACTAGAAGAAAATATAGTAAGGAAGATGCCACTTCTTCCTCCACCTTAAAGGCTTCCCACACCTCAAGACCTTCTTCCCTCTCTCTCTTGCTCAACCAAAACCAACTCAACTACCTGAGTTGTTATCCTCTCCTTGAATGCTTCAGCTGATCTCCTTGACCTTGCTTCAATGCTTCAATGATTTACTTGCCTTCTTGATGATTAAAATACATGCCTCATGGGTATTTAAATAGGATCCCATGCATACAAAAATAGAACTCTAATTACAATAATTAGACACGTAGCTCAAGAATATAGTTAGCCCCTTAACATGCAAACACTCAGTTCACTTAACTAACTATTCATGCAATGAACAATTTTGGAACACACAGGCGACCGACGTTGGTCCCTATCTGACTAGTTCTGACTGACGTCGGCCGACTACCTACCGATGCCAGTTGCCTTCTACACTATCTGTGACTGACGTCGGTTACACTACCGACGTCGGCACTTCTAGAACTCAACAACCTCTCCATGTCTGCAACAATTGAGGCTTTTAGCTCCACACCCTAACAATCTCCCACTTGGAGATAAACAACTACAACTATACCTGTACCTATACTCCATCTAATTTATTCCCTTGGCTCTATATCCCTCTTCAAGCTCTCCCCTAAAGACCAACAACCACAAAACTTGTGATGCTATACCTGTCACTTATGCCAAAAGAATTTTGCTGCTCCCAAATTCTTCATGACATACTTCTGAACCAACTTTACCCTTAGCTCAGAAAACTCCCTGTATATGAAACCCTACAATAAGTAACACAAAATAGTAACAGGATAATGTAGCTAATATTATCCAACCTGGTAAAGATAAATACAATGGTCAAACCTCCATTGTCCTGCAGCATAATCAAGACCATATACCATAGCCTTCTATCTCACGTGTCCATCCACTCTCTTCTCTAAAACAAGAATCCATCCCTCTATCCAGTGCTTTCTTCCAGCTGACAACTCTACCAACAAATACCTATTTGGTTCTACTCCAAAGACTTACACTCCTCATCCATGCCAAGCTCCCACTGTTTTTGGATTCTACCTGCATTACTTCTTCACACTTCCTAGTTCTTGACCATCATTAAGCAATATTAAGAAGGTGAACAATGAATATGAGGTTCACTTACCCTTTTTGACCTCCATATGGGCATTTGGGACTCCTTGACAGCTTGCTGTCCACCCACCATCCGTTTTAGTGACCGATCTCAGCCATCTCCCAGTCTGCTCCTGACTGATGTCAGTTCCCTGCACTGACCCTGACTATCAATGTCGTTACCCCTGGATGATGCCAGTGTCCCCCCTATTGACGTCGGTTCCTACTTAACTGACATCGGTCTTCTCTTGCCGACTCTACCGACCCTGTTGGTCTGCACATGATCAATGTCGGTACCTGCCTGGTCGATGTCGGTGCCATGGAAGCACCGACATAGGTACCTGTGTTTTCTTGTAAGTGATGATTTATTTATTCACGAGCTCATCTTGGATCAAACCCCTGTCCATACTACCCTACTCAAAATTATTCAGCCCCTGTGATTGATCTCTGTCCATCATCTCCTCCATAAACACCAAGGCTTCTTTGTTCCTATCAAAAGCATCAAATTTCCTTTTCCTGCAATGAACTCTATCTATGCTTTCTGAATCTAAAAACATACCTTTTGAGTCAAGAACTTCCATTCCCTTCTTATTCATGTGACCTAGCCTATTAAGCCACATCTTCGAATCTATAGCTAAAGTAGATAAACCAAAAGTAGAATCAATAATACAAGTAGATAAAT
This sequence comes from Torreya grandis, assembly GCA_037957365.1. Classification (NCBI taxonomy): domain Eukaryota; kingdom Viridiplantae; phylum Streptophyta; class Pinopsida; order Cupressales; family Taxaceae; genus Torreya; species Torreya grandis. The sequence goes on from JARHVA010005895.1 coordinate 382,809, forward strand.
AAAGAGTGCCTATTTTCTTACCTCTTGCTAGAACAAGTGCACCCTTGGTAACCTTCTGAGAATCCACTGTGAGGGTTATTGTGCATCCCTCATCACCCAACCTTCCTAAAGAAACCAAACTCTGCTTCAGAATTGGGACATGCATGACCTCCTTCAACACCCATGTGTTGTCTATCTGCAATTTCAGCTGCACTTTCCCTTTGCCAACTATTTGACAAGGCGTACCATCCCCTAAATAAATCACTCCAAAGTCTCCCTAGACATACTCATGGAACAAATCTCTGTTTGGGGATGCATGAAAAGATGAACCAAAATCTAAAACCCATGATCCTACCTGACTATCCAAAGAAAGTATGAGAGCATCCTGTACCATAATACTTGCATCCTTTGCTTCTTCTTTACCTTCAAGATGATTCTCTTTATCTTGCAACCAACACTCCTTCTTTGTGTGTCCTTTCTTTCCACAAAACTAGTAGGTAATACCTTTGGATTTGAATCTCCTTCTTGACCTTGATTTCCCTTGCTCTACTTTCTCTCTTTGCCTCCCCCTGCTTTTTGCACTTAGAGCATTCCTTGATGATTCACCTATGCTTTTCCTATGTATTTCTTCATTCAAGATCATACTCACAACATCATCAGCTTTTAAGATTTTAGAAGCAGATGCATAATTACTTACTACCATAACCAAACTATCCCAACTTTCAGGTAAAGAGCATAATATCAAGAGAGCCTTTACTTAATCATCAAAAACAATATTGACTGAAGCTAACTGGTTTACCAAACCATGGAAATCACTAAAATGAGTATATACCATTCCACCTTCCTGCATTTGCAAAGTAAATAATTGTTTCATAAGAAATACCTTATTTGATTTTGAGGGCTTTTCATATAAATTCGCCAAGGACTTTATCAACTCTTCCATTGTCGTACACTATGACAAGTTAGAAATCACAGACGATGCAAGGCTCAACCTTATGGAACCTAGAGCCTTCCAATCAAGAACGTTCCATTCTTCATCCTTCATATCTATGGGCTTGCATGCAACCCCACCCAATGGTAAGTGCAAATCCTTCTGATACAGATAATCCTCTATCTGCATCCTCCAATGTTGATAATTCTTGCCGTTAAACTTCTCCATTTGTAGCTTACTTTCTTCTGCCATTGCTGAACTCCCACTCAATCAGAAAACCCTGTGAATGACCTGTAATTAAAAAACAATAACCTAATCCCTGCAAACCGTAGCTCTGATACCAACTGTTAGGAACCCCTTATCCAACGGAAGCACAATTGATTACTTTCTTATAAGCAATTAAACATGGAATTATACCAGAATGATTAAGTAAATAGAAACTTGAGACAGCAAAGAATTTGAGAGACAATACACACTCTTGTATTAAATATTACTAGAATAAAATACAATAAGGAAGATGTCACTTCTTCCTCCACCTCAAAGGCTTGCCACACCTCAAGACCTTCTTCCCTCTCTCTCTTGCTCAACCAAAACCAACTCAACAACCTGAGTTGTTATCCCCTCCTTGAATGCTTCAATTGATCTCCTTGACCTTACTTGCTTGGAGATCTCCTTGACCTTTCTTCAATGCTTTACTTGCCTTCTTGATGATTACAATACATGCCTCATGGGTCTTTAAGTAGGATCCCATGCATACAAAAATAGAACTCTAATTACAATAATTAGAGATGCAGTGCGAGACTATAATTAGCCCCTTAACATGCAAACACTTAGTTCACTTAACTAACTATTCGTGCAACAAACAGTTCTGGAACACACAAGCGACTGATGTCGATCCTTGTCTGACTGGTTTTGACTAACGTTGGCTGACTACCTATCGATGTTGGTTGCCTTTTGCACTGTCTATGACCGACGTCGATTACACTACCGATGCTGACACTTCTAAAACTCAGCAACCTCTATATGTTTGCAACAGTTGCAGCTTTTAGCTCCACACCCTAACAGCTATTCAAAATTACGTAGAAGAGTTGCAAAATGAAAATCAATATTTAAGTTTATATATCACATCTCTTCAAAATATCAAACAAACTACTACAAATTCAAAATATGTTAGTGTTAATCATATACATACATATATGGATATAAATATAGACACACACACACACACACACACACACACACACACACACACACACACGCACGCACGCACGCACACACACACACACACATATTAGTGTTAATCATATACATACATATATAGATATAGATATAGATACACACACACAAATATATATATATATATATATATATATATATATATATATATATATATATATATATATCTTGTTATCATGTTCCTCATAAGAAACTTACATCTACACTTATTTTTTCAAAAATTATGCAAAAGGATACAGTAGTCCAAGTGAGATTCTAAGACAAATAATTCAAAACAAGTTAATTACTTTAAATTTTATGCCTCCCCTAAAACTATCAAAATACTATTTTACATATAATATAATGCATGGGATATATATAGATAATGTTTTGGCTCTAAATAAAAAACAAAATTTTTCCTTGATAGTGGTGATCCTATACAAGATAAACCAATTAAGCAATCTAATAATCTTGCATCTCATAAAATACAAGTGAAAAAACAACACAAAGAGAAAATGTTGATACCAAAATATAACTCAAAAAATGAAAAAAATTAAAAATATCAAGATGGGAAACAAAATTTTATAAATAGAATAATTACCAAGAGTAAAGTTGAAAGTATAATTCTAGATAAGAAAAAATTATCCTTTATGCAAGATTTTTTTACATGTGTAAAGGAAAGTGATAAGGTCAAAAATCTAAAATCCATGATTGCATCCCCAAGTAAAAAATTTAAAACACTAATTAGTTATAATCCTAATTTTAACCAATCACACACGATCCTTTTGTAATTCAAGATACGATGCAAGCTCCTAACAAAGATGAACTAAATTTCAAGAACATAACTCCAATATATGGCATAGTTGATTTTTCATACTATTGAGAATAACCTAAGAAGTGAAATTTATCTTATAATAGTGATGAAATTGATTATTATAATCTTGATTATGCACAAGATTGGTAGGATAGTGATTCATAGATATATAAAGTTTACAGTTCTTGTTATTCACAAGAAGTATTTACTTCACATCATGTATGATATTATACATATGATCATCCTTCTTCATTTTCATATAGGCATCCACTTTATGATATCCTTAGCCAATAGTATCCCTTCGACAAATTTTCCTTTTACTGTTGTTTCTTATTCTTCTACAGCTAATCCATTCCTTCTTCTAACCCTTTACTCTATTTTTATTATGGGTGAATTTCACTTACCTTCATCCTTGTCTTACATTTCTTCACCAATTTTTTAAGGATAGTTTGAATCTCCCCATCATTATTCAATTTCAAAACTTTTTTTCTTATTGTTTCTTTCCAAGATTTTTCAAATTTGATTTATGCTTATTTTAATTTCTAAATATGGAAAAATTGAAAAAACATTTATATATGCCAAAAAATCAAAAATCAAAAAATTAAAACACTTTCATAAATATATAAAACTAGGAATTATGATAAGTCCATAAAATGGCTCATTATACCTATAAAATAACATCCTTTTTATTGCATTAGAAGTTGATCTAATTGTAGTTTCCAAAATTATAGCTTATTTAGAATGAAATAGTGTGTATATATCATGGTTTTGTCTTTAGAATTCCTTGTTATCTATTAGTTAGATACTTATAAAGATTATTGGGAAAAATATGTCAATAATTGTATATACAATTCACACTAAGCTAAGAATGATTCAAAATATGAAGAAGTAATCATTCAAGCATAATGTTAAAATAATATTAGTATTCTGGTAAGATATAGACTCCTACAGGATTTCTATAGTAGTTCTGATTACAACATGCTTGCTACAATAGCTATGGATGACAACAGACGTGCTACAATATCTATGGATTACAACAAGCTTGCTACAGACTAGCTATATATTACATTAGACTAGCTACAGATTTCACTAGGCTTGCTACAGACTTTAACAAAACTACTACAGACTTGTTTGGGAAGTATTTCTAAGAGTATTCTAATATTCTAACATCATGAAGAATTCTTTCCATTTATATTCCTTCTATATATAGATTTTTATGTATATATTTCCCATAATAGATTGTATTTGAGTATATGTTTATGTAATTTTATTTTAGTAAATATCTCTCTTCATCTTTGGTGAGGATCAAGATTATGTTGTAATATATTTTATTATTGAAATAAATATCTCTTTCCATATTTTGTGGAGACTGAGATAGGATAGGGTATCTAGGTTGTTATTCTTAAATAAGTTGTTGGTTGGAAGCTTGAAATTATAAATGCAACTTTCCACACCTGAGTGTATATTAATTCAATCAATCAATACACTGTTATTTCCATCATTCTAAGTAACCCATTCTTAAATTAATGTTATGAGTAAATCCTCTTCTAATGAATGAGCTGGCCACTCATTTCAAGGAAGATGGATCCATGTATTTTTATTTTATTTATTTATTCTATAATTTTCATTCTGTTGTAAATTCTCATTTTATTTTATTATTGCTGCAAATAGTTTATTTTCTATAGTTTATTGTAAACCTACAATTGTTTTATTTATTTTTTATTAATTTCTAATTTAGAAATTTACTTTATAAAAGTTTGATTTAATTTATGCAAGTGTGATTTACTTTTTGTATGTGTGATTTGATTTCTACAAAGTGTGATTTTCAATTCCTACAAGTGTGGAGTGTGATAGAAGGAAACATTTGTCAAATATCTTTTTCTCCTTTTGCATATAGCCTTCATACACCAGCCCTAGATTGACATTATTAAATTAAGGGTATTGACAACACTCATCAACCTATATACATAATTTCATATTATAGGATTAAATATTGCTTATGTTATTTATCTCTTTATTCACCATAGAGAATATTTCATTTCATTTTAAATACATAATGTTTTTCATAAGTTATGTGAGTGTGAAATATGGCATATTTTTTATAGAGATAGAAACTATTCATACATAGATGAATTTGTCTTAATTGAAAAATATTTCATATATACAATCAATTCGGAGTTGCACTAGTCAAACAACAACACATTGCTTCCCTATCCTTTACTATGGTCCCTTCCTTATGCATTTTCTAACTTTATATCGAACTTTAGCATAGTCACATGAAATTCTATATATTTTAATAACATTGTAGAGAATATTCTCAAATATTAGTCATATTTCAAGCTTAATGAATACTCTTCCATGGTCTAAATGTTGGGATAACCTTCTACCCAAAAACATTTCTAATTGGGAAATATCTTTGTTATATATGAACATTATTATAGGTTTTATTTATCCAAACCCTCTTTTTACATGTTTACATATAATGAAAATAGATAACTCATTTTCATTCATACTTTTTATGTACTATAATGAATATGTTATTTATTAACATGAACATAGATACATATGCTCATGAAATGCTTTTTTTAGTTTTCTATGCTCCTTTCATATGCTTATTTTCATTTCATTTCATGATTCAATTTTTTTGCTTTATGTTTGTACCCCTTAACCTTGTGTATGTTCAACATACACCCTTTTTATTATATGGAATCATCTTGATTTGTGTGGGTGGCCCTTGGCCTTTTATGTTTGTGTGAAATTCTCATTTTCCTTGTATTCATCCATTATGACTTATGTGTGACATTTATACATGCTTTATAAATCTCTATGAAATTTTACGTGTCCCTTATATGTGCAATTTGTGCTTTATTGTGTGACATTGTGTGACTTTCCTTACTAGTTTATTACTTGCTACTATGTTTCCATGATGCCTATAATACACAACTAAGTATCTAATTACATACATCTATGGTTTCATGATATATATCATGTGCATATTACTTATGTGCCTCAAATTCTATGTTTATTTAGCACTATGATTACAATAATATACATTACTTGCAAGTTATTTACACGCTTCATATGATACAATGTTATTTTTACTTACAATGAAGTAATGTAATAAACATAATTTTCATATGATTTATTGTTACATCTTTTATATTTTAATAAAATTAAAATATTCACATGCTATTACTTGATTACATATTTCATAAATGTTCTCACTTTTTCTTTAGATAAAAGTGATTTACAAGAAATTTCCCTCATCTCAAAATGGGGGCATCATAGGATTATCTCTAAGCTTTCACAAGCAATACATTTTAGCTTTGATACTTTAAAATTTGATAATTTATGAAAAATCAGAATTATTAGATTTTGGGGCAATTCATATTGCTTATGCACTCCACTCTTATAGCTAATTGAACATAGATACACTTGGATGAAGATAGATACAATATTTTTGAAAGTTTTCAAAATATAATATTAGTAATTTATACAATACAGGGAGAATTATATGAATTCATGTCCAAACTACTACTTCACAAAATTCAAATTTGCCTTTTTCAAATATCAAGTTTCAAAAAATTATAGCTCCAATCTAGATCTATCAATAGCATTATGATTTATATTTTTTAAGTGCACCACATTTGAGCTTAGTGATGATCCATGTATTGGTTAAGCTTTAGTGAACCATATACTAGATACCACCTCTTCTTTTTTGTTTACCAATTGAACCATGTTTGAGCTTATTATGCTCCACATCTTGGTCACACTTTTAGAGAACCACTTTTTTTGTTCCCACCCCTTCAAAATAATTGTAGATTACTCTATGAGGTTCAAAGCCTATAATTTTTCTAGCGTAAGTATCTTCATTTATTATTAAAATTGAGACTTGATTAATCTTAACTCACTACAAGTTTCACAATTCTCCACATGCCTCAAAAATGGGGCATACACATCTCCATGAAAAATACAAAGTTCCTATACACACTCAGGCAATACATTCCTTTACTCTAATAATTGTACATCACTAGAAAAAATAGGGGAGATGTATACACTAAAATTTAATCAATAAATTATTTACAATGATTATCATTGACACCTTTTACCTTTCTTGGTCAATTTTCCATTTTGATAACTCACAATATCCAAGGAAGATTTCAAACAATCACAAATATTATGCATATCTATAAGACTTCCCTATTCTATACCTATGCATCATGTACTTCACTATCGCTTTATTTTTAAAATACTTAGTCCATTTTGGACAAGAGTGCAGTATTAGACAAGGATGCATTATGTCATTATTCTATAGTGTAGTCTTGTACATAGTTCTATAATGATCATATTTTTAAAATGACATGCTTCATAACATCTCTCCCACACAAATTAATAAGTTGGTTATCATAAATATTTGAGAGCTTCACCTAAAAAATCACATCAAGGCTCACACTTTAAATTTCCCCTGATTCTATATCTAAGTAATTCACTAACAAAACATCTCTTCTATGATTTCTAAAGTATCTATATTCTAAGTCAATTATAATCTTGAAATTTTGTTGAAATACCATAGTCCTTAGCTAAGTCTAACATTTTTTTATTCTAGATTAAGGGTAATATTTTTTAAGTATTTTATGAAAAATATTTCTAGTTTCATTCACATGATCTTCCCTATAAAGATAATTACATTGGCATAAGGTCTTTGCGCTATGTAGGTAACACTTAGTCAATAAAGGCTTTTTTGATGATAGCTCAATCATTCCCACATCCATTTACACCCCCCCCCACCTTTTCATTTGATATCTTTCATGTGTTTTTGTAGGAATAGGGAATCTATTTTAAAGGTCTTGCAGATATAAAAGATATCTCTTTCTAAGAGAATTTAACCTACAAATAGGGTCTAACAATCCCATATTTTTAGATCTAGTACACAATCTATCTAGACAAAGCTACAATAGTAGATAATAATACATTGTGATCTTGTATAAATTCTATGGCATTGTCCTAATATATATTGTATATTTATTTTCTAAATAGTTTTTGTTTTTAGGTCATTTAAATCATTCAAAAAATCAACATAATGTAATTACAATATGAATAAATCTATTTTTCAAGGACAATTAGCTAAACCTAGCCATAGTTACCTTTTTATCAATTTACAATATTTGTAGATTTTGTATATATTTGTATTTACTATATTGTATCTTATTTAAATTACTATATCATATTATAATAGTTTACATACCATATTATAGTTAATTATTTATTCTAATTAGTTTTAGTTTAAATAGGATACTGAAAACAATCATATTCATCTTATTTGCACAATGCCTTAAAGAAATTATAAGTTATGTTGATTTTAAGTTGTTGTGATACCTATCAATGGTTGTAAACCATTTCACATATAGTGGAAAAAATGTCATTCAACATTTTTTCACTATGTGTCCACTTAGAATGAATACATTTTGAATATAAAATTTGGTTATTAGGTCTAACAACCATGAAATTCAAGGCATAACTTGTAATCCATTTCAAGTATTATGCAAATAGGATGAAATTATAAGATTATCTTAATTATCCATGCAATGTTTCTCATTTTAAGTGGGTGGCACCCACTCCAAGATATTTTATAAAAATAATCCATTTTAAATATAAATGTATTAGGTCTAAGTGTAGATAAGACAAGTGGCCCTTGTATGCAATGATTCGCATTTAGAGTGGAGGTATGGTGAAAATATATATTATTTTCACTAAGCATTCAAAGTTTGAAATTTAGAGTGGGTGGCCACCTAATCTTAAATATCCTTTTCTGAATGAATTCATTTTTAATATAAATCCTTTATGCTAAGTTTCACAATAATGAAATGAGACATAACTTGTAATCAATTCCAATCATCATACAAATCAAATGAATAGGATTATTTTTAACATCCATACAATAGTTCTCATTTGAATTTGTTTTCCACACACACTAAGATATTTGTTACGATGGATTAATTTTGAATGTAGATCTTAGGTCTTAAAATAATAGTAAAAATGGCACTAATTTGCAAGGATTAATATTTAGAGTAGAGGCATGGTGAAATTAGGTAAATTTAAATTTATTTTCACTATGCATGCAATGGTTTTCATTTGGAGTGGGAAGCCACTTGCTCCAATATATTTTTTTAAATTAACTCATTTTGAATATAAAAATTGGGTGTTACATCTCACAATAATGAATTTTAACATTAATTTTATTCCATTTTAGAGATTATGTAAATATTATGAATATATTATTTTTGATACCCATATAATGGTTCTAATTTAATGTGTCTAACAGTTTCCATGGCTGCTCAAGTAGATTTAGGCAGCTCTCAGACTCCATAACTACTCCAAAAACTATCAAAACTTATGGCTAGACAATTTTACATAGTTCATAGAATGTCTTTAAAAAATCAAACCAGATTAAAAATTGTAAGTTAAAAAATATAATAACATAGAGACATTACCCTCATATAATTTTATTATGCATAATTTTGATACTAGGTTGATAAGGGTTCTAAAATAATGGAGGTCTACTATTTCCCACATGGTTAAGGAGGAACATAAGAACCTAGTTTTTAATTATGTAAAATCCTAAAAACTATTGGAGCTATAGATTTAGTGGTGGGGAATCTATAAATAATTAAAATTTTCATCTATCTCATCATGAAAATAAGTCTACTATTGATTCAATCAGTAATTTATTTTATTTTATGTATCCACCATATCGTTGTTATGTATAGTTTGATCACATGGAATTTAACTAAAGAAATAACTTAATATATATTCTCTAGTGGTCATGAACCATGAATTTTAATTATAAAAATATAATTAAATAAAATTTTGGGCTTGATAATGTGAAATCATAAGCTACTCTCGGGAGTAATTGATTATATTTTCCATGTCTAAGTAGATACTTTATTTCGTATATATTATTCGAATGCAATTGTCGACTCACATTTGTGATTTAGTAATAAGACATTGATTTTTTTATGAATATCAAACTAAAACATTCCATCATGATTGAAACATTCTTTTTAAATATATATAATATATTCAAGACCACATATATAATCCTAACTATACCTGGTTAGTTTTTGTCTAAGAGAGTATAGAAAGACTTGTCATTAATAAATCATTGAAGAGGTGTATCAAGATGGAATACCCCTATCATTTATCTCTCAACCATTTCATGAAAGTTTATGGAAAATTTAAATACATTTAAATACTTAGCACTATTATAAATATACTTAAAAAATGTTATCACAATAATAATATGTCTATATTGGAGGATGAATCCTTGCATGGATGAACAATAATCCAATGTTAAAATGTAATAAATAAAGAGGTAAGGAAGAGGACAAGGTGTAATTTTTTTTCATTATTTTTGGGTTAAATTAAGAAGATAAAATTCAAAAACATAGTACTATATCTATGAATTAAATATATATCCTTCACATTTTATTCAACATTTTCATCCACCTTATATGTAGATACCAAAATCCATGACTATTTGGGAAACTATTAGACTCTGTAGCCTTTCAAGTAACTCTCATAATACATGGCTACTTAAGTAGTTAACAAACTCAGTGGCTAATAAAGCAATTTTATAAATTCACACTTGTATAATTTGACATATCTCATAAAACATCGTGAAAAATATAAACCTAATTCAAAATTATAATTTGAAAAAAGTAATATCTAGATACAAGTTGACTAATTATAAAAATTTCATGCATAATTTTGATAATTATTCTATATGGTAACTAGATAAAGGAAGGTTTATTGTTTCCCACATGGATAAGGAGAGTGAGCACAAAAACCTAATTTTTAATTATGAAGTGATTCCTATAGAATATTGGAGCTATAGATTCAGTGGTGGGGAATGAAAAAAAAATAGTTGACATTGTTATCTATTACATCATGAAAATAAATATGTCATTAATTAGGTTAGTCATTTGATTTGTTATGTGTATCCACCATATCCTTAGTGTGTATAGTTTCCTTTCATGTAATTCAAATAAAATTATTGGATTAATGTAGACTATATGGTGGTGATGCACCATTAATGCTATGTATCAAAATATAATTACATAAAATTATGGACTTCATAATGTGATCTCATTAGATGCTCTTGGGAGCAATAGATTGTATTATATATGAAAAAGTAGATACTTTCTTTCTTGGATATTATTATTATGGGCATGGTTAGATAAAACTTGTGAGATTTTTGATGGGGAGTTGATTTTATGAGGTTGATTTAGTTAAAAAATTCCCCCATGATATATAATTTCTTGTTTAATTTATATAAGTTATTTGAGATCACATTTATAAGCTTAATTATACGTGGTTACTTTCTATCTGAGAGAATCTGAATAATACTGGTCATGAAGAAGTCCTTGAAGAGATGTGTTACGATGAAATATCTCTATATTTTATATCTTATCCATTCGTTAAAATATTTTGGTAAACATGAAGACATTTAAATACCTCCCACCACTGTAAAGATAGATAAAAGTGTTATTAGATCAAGAATATGTCTAAAGTGGAGGATGAATGTGATCTAGGAGTATCCCCATAATGATCTAATTATATGGTCTAAATTCTTATTGAAATTTATCACACATTAAATATCTCATTGATAACTTTATAGTGAAATTTGAATAGACTCATTTTGACATCATATGAAAAAGTTATGACTGAATAAATTTTTGTGAAAACATGTAAAAAATGTATATATGCAAGTACAGTGATAAAATTAGCATGATGACTAGACCATATAGATTCACCAATGGAACCAATTATATCCTAATATTTGTATTAATCATGTAATACCATGTGGTAAATAATAGAAAATGGGTTGTTTGGTTTTTGGTGACCTATGGCAACCTTCCTCCTATCTTTAATAGTCAAATTTGGTGGGACCCATGCTATTTATTGGTTGGGGGCCCATCAACCTATTAGGATCCTATTTTTTTAAGAATGGGGAACATGCCACCTTATTCACATTACAATGGTATTGAAATTCTATTTAAACAATTTAAATGGATTTCCCACCATCAATGTGGGATTAAACTTTCATGTATTTTCAAAGATTGGAATGTAAGGAAAGTGTAAGGCTTAAAATTTTCCATGTGGAACATCCAAAATAGTCCCAAAGACCATCCTCTAAATCTTACACATTACTAAAAGTTCCAAGGAATGAGTTATAAGGTATGGTTGGCCTCATCACCGACTACCAAGGTGTGGGGATAGACTTTTAAAGTATGTTTATTAACATATCCCAATGAATGTGGGATAAAAACTGTAATATAAAACATAAAATCATATTCAAAAGATAAGGAATGTGGTTTGGATTCAACCCCATTGCCTCACAAGCCTATTTTTGGTAAATGCATTTGAAGACTTTATAATTATCCAATAAATTTTTTGGCTCCTTTGCTAAAAATAAAGGATATGAGTCATTTCTAAGGGGATTTGAACCCATCCATTCATGGTTAAAGGATAATTATTTAATCAATGAGCCATGGGACTTGTAAACACTATAAAAATCAAGAACTTGTGTTTGAATTTAACCTTTTTGAACCCTTGTAAAGATGAGAATAAGTATATTTCATTTGTATTGCAAGAATACCCTTGGAGAATAAAATAATAGATTTCCCAAGACTTCTTAAAGATAAAGCTAATTTTTACAAACCAAAGAGGTGATTTTGATGTAAATATTATATGGGAAATTGATTTGTATCATTTAATAGACTAATTCAAGTGTTTTTTTGACCTGAAGATACAACCCCCAAAGGGTGATCTCCATTATCAAACTTAGTTTGCATTTTTTCTACATTATGTCATTTACTTGTTATTTTTAATCAATTTTAAATTTGACTTTCATTATTAAATCCAAATTCTATGTAAATTTTGATAAATTAAGAAAAAGTGTTTAAATATTTAAAATTGGAAAATTAGTGAGTGTTTTGTATAAACTAAGCATTTTAGATCAAGTTTGGTATAAATCTATTGATTAGGGATATTACAACATGGTTTTTGGATTTAGAAGTTTCTTTTTTTGCATGTTAACTAGGTCTAATTCAAAACATGGTGAAAGATTTATTGAATATTATAAACCAAAAATTTGTGCAAAATGTGCAAGTCAAGCAATGAATTATCTTAGGAGAGAACTAGACTCAGAATCAACCTTTTATCAAGATTTTCTAGAGACATAGCATGGTGGAAGAGTTTTATTGTGAAAGGAAGAAGAGTATCGAAGGTGAAAATGAAGGTAAACAAGAGTAATCACCCTCAACCAATGTTAGGGTAAAGGATACAAACCTTCTAGTTCTTCCTTTAATAAAAAAATAAAATTTCTAATTATGTTTCTTCTATTATAAATCTTGATGTTAAGTCTGATTTTCTAGTTTATAATGAAGATCTTAGTGAATAGAAATTGGATCATTAGATCAAGCAGATAGAATTATACTGTAGGGTTTAAAATATTGATGATGAGGAAGCAAAAAATCAATTAGCTACTCTTCAGTTGGGTGGTACAACACTCATTTGGTGGGAGAGTAAGACCCAAGATAATCTCCTTAAGCATGGTAAATTGATTTATTCTTAGATTAATTGTGTTTCTATAGTGAAAATAAATTTTATCCTTTGGGTTATATTCAAAAAGATATTATGGATTGGTAAAATTTAAGGAAAACTAAGGGTCAAAGTGTATAATACTACACACAAGAGTTTATAAATAGGTCTTTGGTGTTAGGCATTCCTATTTATACTCAAAAGAGTCTTTTGAAACATATTAGTGGGTTACATAGTTATTTTAGGTATAAAATACTCATGTTTAACCACATTAATCCTGATGAATATTATGTCAAAACTACCTATATTGAATTAAGGGGGAAAGTGACCAAGGACAGGGAAAACTTCATAAAAAAACCAAGTAAACTACCTAAAATCAAAGGTAAAGGAAAGGGTAAGATGAAACATACTTCCATGGTGAAGAAAGAGGATGGGAAACCTTTTTTATCACATTGAAAAAGAGAAGTTCATGAAAATGAAAAGTATTAGAAGCTCCATCTAGAACTAAATCCAAAGATGTTTTAGAACAAGATCATGAAAATGCAAAGTATTGGAAGCTACATCTAGAACTAAATCCAAATATGTTTTAGAACAAGAAATATGATAAGAAGAAGATTAATTTAGCCATACAATAAGATATTGGATTGAATTTAGGTGATGAGACAAAGATCACATCTATTGGTATTCAATTTTCATATTATTTCTCTTTTATCACTAAATATCTTTCTTCTTTATATTCTAAATTTATGAATGATGAAATGAAATGAAATGAATTGTTTCACATTAGAGTGATTTCTAAGAATACTAAGATAGATACTCTTTTTGATAGTGGATCTGAAAATAATCTCATTTCTAAAGAATTTGTTAACAAATTAGGACTTGAAACTAAACCACATCCTAATCCATACCTTTTAGGATGGGTGTGTGATGATGCTAAATTGTAGGTCATGAAAACATGTAAAATTAAATTTGCAATCACCTCTAAGTTCATTGATGAGGTAGAGTTAGATGTGTTTAAACTTGATATATGTAGGATTGTTTTGGGAAGTCCTTATTTGTATAATAGAAAATTAATATTTTATAGGGAAAAGAATAAATATTTTCTTGTAAAATATAGGATTGAATACATTGTAATATCCCATTGTATAAATACAAATTTGTAAATTGTATATATAGGACATATGAAAAGGATTTTTAATGCAATAAATAACTTTATAATCATGATTTTAAAATCAAAATATGATTATAAATCCAAGGATCTATAATATTGTGATCCTAAACATAAGCATGAAATAGTTAAGATTATTTCTAACTATAATGATGTTTTTCAAGATCCACAAGGTTTACCTCCAAAAAGGCATATATAAAATGAGATGCAACTACATCAAGATGATCCTCTTCCTAATTTTTGAATTTATAGGTTGTTTGTGGTGGATAACTATGAAATAAATAAAAAATCCAAGGGTTTCTCTAAAATTGGGTCATTCGGCCAAGCACTTATCCATGTGGTCTGCCAATTATTTTTGTGCCAAATAAAGATGGAATTTTGTGGATGTGTGTGGATTTATGATTAATGAAAAAAAATGGTTAGAAATTGCTACCCTCTTCCTCACATTGATAGTTTGTTAGATAAATTAAGAAATGTTGTTTATTTCACTAAGATAGACTTAATAACTAGTTATCACCAAGTTGTAATTAGTGAGGATGATATTTGGATAATTTCTTTTAAAAGTAAGGTATTTTTTAGTTGTTTGTTATACACTTTGGGTTTTTTAATGCACCTCCCACATTCATGTGTGTTATGAATGATTTATTTAGGCCATCCATATATTATTTTGTAATAGTCTACTTAGATGATATTTTTATCTTAATTAAAAATTGGAAATATCATGTAAACTATATTAGGAAAGCCTTAGAAACATTGAAAAAGGATAAATTATACCTAAATATGTCTAAATGTTAATTTGGTAAAACATGTTTAGTATCTTTAGGCTATGTCATAGGGGATGGTAAATTGAAAATTGAAATATATAAATTGTAATACATTATGAAATGGTCTAAGCCTAATAATGTAATTTAAGTTAGAAGCTTCAGAAGGGCATTATAATTTTTGAATAAGTTTATTGCTAACTTTTCATTGATTGCATATTTTTTGCATGCTTTGATTAGTACTATATGGGTATTTTAGTAGAGAGGAAATCAACAAATATACTTTGGCACATTGAAATAAAATATAATCACATTCCTAAATTTATCCCTTATATACTTAAAACATCCATTTGAGATTGGAATTGATGTAAGTGATTATGTCATGGGTGTAGTTTTGATGCAAAAGCATAAACCTATGTGTAACCATTCAGAGACCTCCATAAGTGTGGTAAGGAACTATTATACTTATGACAAAGATTTGTATGTTTTGGTTCAAAGTGTGAAAAATTTGAAGCATAATTTTATATGAAAAGAGACAATCATCCATATGGATCACCCACCTTTACAATATCTCTAGTCACAATCAAAGATATAATAGTCAAGGAACTTTCATTGGATAGGGTTTTTGAAACATTTCCATATTGTGAATAAGTATAAAAAATTTAATAAAATAAGGTATTTTATATAATTTCAATATATCATATTATTACGTCTATTATATTACAACATAGTTCGTTGATGCATGAAATTTATAAATAACAATATTCTAGAGATGCTTATTTCAGGGATGTCTATAAATATTTAACCCATGGTAAGTAGGTATAATAATTATACTATGATATTCATGATGTATTATTGTATCATCTTGGTAAGTTATGAATTATTAAATATAAAATATTCCATGTGATTAGGGAATCAAATACTTCTCTTGTTTCAGTCATTTTAGCATTGAGAAAATAGTGGCACAGTTTAAAATATTTTGTTATTGTCCTTGGATGTATAAAAATGTATCCAAATATGTTAAAGGTTTTAATATTTATGCCAATATAAATTATATTAATAGGAATTTGGGATTATATACCCCACTTACCATACCAACCCATCCATGGGAGAGTGTTTCTATGGACTTTATGGGTGGCTTGCCTATCTCTATAAATAATCATTACTATTTATATGTGGTTGTGAATAGATTCATAAAAATGTATGTATTAGTTCCTTATAAAATAATATAATACAAAATTAGATTTCACACTTATTATTAAATAAAATTTGGGTTTATTTTTTATTACCCATATCTATTGTATCTGATCAAGATTCTCAATTCATTGGGAAATTTTGGTTAGATTTATGGGACTTGATGGACACAAAAGTCAAGAAGAGATTATCCTTTCATCATTAAACTTATGGTCAAACATAAGTAGTCAACCATAAATTGATTCATTTTCTCTAAGGGTATTTTAATAACCATCCCAATCTTTGGGATGAATACTTGTGTTATTTAAAACATTCTAACAATCATGCCATACATTCTTCTACACATAAGTCTCATTTTGAGACTTGTTTTGATTATTTTCCCAAGTCCCCATGGAATTCACTTTTGGTCAAGAATTATTACAAGATGGAAAAAATTATGTATAAAAATAAAATAGATTCAACCAAAATATTCAATATTCATCAAGCTTTCCAATACAAATTAGAGAAGAGCCAATCTAAGTGTAAGGCTAGGAATGACAAACATCAGTTTGATCATCAATTCCATGTTGGTGACATATTTTGACTTCACATAAGAAAATAACATCCCAAAGGAGAAGGTAAATAGATAAAACCAATCATGTATCACCCATTTAAAATTTGGATATGATTCGTAATAATTATTTTCAATTGGAACTACCACCTTACATGTATATGTATTTAGTTATAACTATTGAAAACTTGAAATTATATGAGCCACCTATGATCATGGATCAAGGTGAGAATATTCAAGTTCCCACTATAGAATATTTTTCTCCTAAATATATTTATGATTTATATTAATATATTATACTTAATATAAAAATAAGAACATCGCAAATAAGATATGTTGAATACCTACAATTTGGCTTAAAAGGAATGAATCTAAGCAAGGCAAGGTGGATGAAAATTATATAACTAAGGGAGTTTTACCCTAAATTATTATCATAATAAAATTAATATTTTGGTGGTCCAAAATATTCTTAGTGGGGAGGATTGATCTAGGAGTATCACCACACTGATCTAATTATATGGTTTTTAATCTTCCTAAAACTACATCCACATCGAAGAACTCATCGAGAGCTTTCTAACATTATTTGAATGGAGTCATTTAAATATCATATGCAAAATGTATAGCCCACTAAAGTATTGGGAAGATAGGAAAAAAATTAAATATGAAGGTACAATGTTGATATTAGCATTCTCATTAAAATGAATAGATTCACTAAGGGAGCTAATGATATCCTAACACATGGACTAATCAGATGGTACCACATGGCAAAGAATGGAAAATGGGTTGTTTATTTTTTGGTGACCTATAGTAAGCTTCCTCTAACATTTAATCATTGAATTTGGTGGGGACCATTATATTTACATGTTGGGGGACCATCAACTAGTTATAATCCTTTTTTATATGGAGGGGGACCCTGCCACTTACATTCACATTAGAGTGGTGTAAATTTTCCATTAAACCTTTCAAATGGCCTTACCACCATCAATGTGGGATTAAAATTTCATGTGTTTTAAAACATTTTTGAGTAAGGAAAGTGTAATAACTCAAAACTACCATGTGGAGAATTCAAAATAACCCCAAAAACCATCCTCTAAAGCTTCCACACTATTACAAGTTTTCTTGGAATAAGTTCCAAGGGTTGGGTGGCCTCATGACCAACTACCAAGGCATGAGATTGATATTTAAATTAAGTTTGTTACCATATCCCAATGAATGTGGGATAAAAATCCCAATATAAAATTTAGAATATTATTCAAAATCTAATTCATGGGTATGGATTCAATACCCTCACCTCACAAGCCTTTTTTTGGTCCATACCAACTGATTTAAGGATAAGTTTGGTAAACACATTTGAAGACTTTATACTTATCCTTTAAAATTTTAGTCTCCTTTACCAAAAATAAAAGGATATGAGGAATTTATAAGGGTATTTTATCCCATACATTTATTGTAAAAATCTATGTATTATATTGATGAGCCACGAAACTTGTAAACACTATAAAAATCATGAACTTGTATTTGAATTTAATCTTTTTTGAGCCTTTGTAAAGGAGAGAATAACAAAGTATATGTCATTTTTATTGAAAGAATATTCTTGGAGAATAAAATAAGAGATTTATCCATACATATTAGAGACAAAGGTAGATTTTTTATGGACCAATTAGGTGATTTTGTTGTAAATATTGTTTATCAAATTTATTTGCAACATTTAATAGATCAATTCGAGTGTTTTTAAGACCTAAAGATGTAACCCCCAAAGGGTAAACTCCATTATCAAAAATCGTATGCATTTTTTTATATATTTTGTCATTTACTTGATATTTTTAATTAGTTTTAAAACTAATTTTCATTATTACAGCCAATTTTTAATGTAAATTAGAGGAAATTGATAAAGAGTGTTTAAGTAACTAATATTGGAAAAGTAATGAGATTTTATTATAAACTAAGAATTTCACATTAGAATGTGTTTCCATGGATGAAAAATAATCCAATATTAACATATAATAAATAAAGACATGAGGAAGAGGATGAGGTTTGAAACTTTAGCATTAATTGTGGGCTTACTTGGTTAATAAAATTCAATAACCCAGTACTATGTGTATTAAACTAAAATGTGTCTTTCACATTCAGTACAATATTCAAACTTAAAAGGAAAATATGTTGTCATTTAATTCCTTCCATGATACAACTATTAATACCATTTAGTGCATCATATTTTATTTATAATTGTTAAATAATTTGATACATTAATTGAATGCCTTATTTTTAAGGGGAAAAATGGGTTTTTCATGTGTTATCACTTTTTTACCAAACCCTTGAGAAAAATTAAAAACATATTTAAAATTTACTAAAATTTAAATAATTTAATAATAAACATTCAAATTTGTAGCATGGTGTGGTATAAAACTGAGTAGCAATAATAAATTAAACTAATTTAAATCAAATGAATGTAGGCATTAAATTTGATGATCAACCTTATTCATCAGAAGGGGTTAATTTTGATATCCAAATATAATCACCTAAAAGTGGTATTTAAGGTCTAAGATTGATAATTGAGATTAAATATTATTATATTATCCCTAGACCTATCTTAGAGCCTATTATCACACGTTTTTAGCCTTTGTGAAGGCCATAGGAATCCCCAATCAACTCAAACATAGTCCTAGACCCTCATTTCCTAATCCTAACCCTTCGTGATAAATGTTCTACTAGCTAGACCTTAGCACCACATTAAGGAAACTAGAAACACATGGGGGTAGCTTCCCCAAAATGATTCCTATGTCCTTTACCCTATCTTCCTTGAATAAATACATTTTCAAAATTAAAACCTTACTAAATTCAACCTAAACATCTTTATTATCTGTACAAGTAACATAACACTATAAATACATTAATTTTATACATTTATCCACTATATGGATATTAGATAAAAAAATATCTATTAAAACATGAAACAAGTTGATAAAATTAAAGGTTATTAATCCATTTTATGTCTTACTTCTACATACTACCATCTACAACATCCCTAATCTTAGATTTTCCTAGATTTCCAATCTCAAGCACACTAAAGGCACTCAAGACCACTATCATATTATCATTAATTGAACTTGCATCAACACTAAGGTGGGGAGAACTACATCAAGATTAATCCCCCATATTACTAGTATGTAGGAAACTCTCTTCATAATGGCATGTTAAGGATGTCCATATTATCATACTAATGAACACACTTTTCATCTCATGACTTACTTATAAGGAGGATAAGGGTTTGCATCATTAATCAATCATTATAGGAATAATACATAAAATTAGACTTCATGCACATAGGAATAAAACCTAGAAACACATACATAAGTTCACCTAGAAGTTTTAAATAGTCCTCCAAAGAGGAAATTAACACTGATATCAAGACACTAGAGCCACATGGCACCTCTATCCAAATGTGGTGATACTATTCAATAGGGGTTATAATATATAGATCTAGTTAACAACACTCATATCTACTTCCATGTCAATTTTCAATACTTAGGTCATCCATTCAGTTATTTTTATAGATAAGTCTTTATTTACACATATTTATTATTATTTTTAGAAAGTCAAATCCAGTCAAATTTGTAATAAATTAGTGGTTATTTTATGCATATTATTTCACTAATTTAGACTAATCAACCCTTTAATCAAACATATGATTTACATTAGTAAAACCCTAAAATATTAAAACATTAGGTGAACCTAACTTACTTCAAATATTGATCAAACCCTAACCTTATATTCTCTTAGGGTTTGTATCATTTTTTTAATTTATGCTCAGATTTTAGTTCTAAATTTTCATTTTTTTAGTATTTATTTTTTGCAATCTTTCTTAGATGAAAATTATTTAAATGTTCAAAACATACAAAAACTTATTTCCCTAATCCCAAAATTACAATGGAAAAATTCAACACCAAATTTGATGAGATCGATACAATTGCATGATTTTGTGTCCAAACATGTGGATATGTAATATGACCTCACCACTATTATTCAAGAACTCAAAAAATCAAATAATGGTCAATCTTCAACTCCACCAGATAATAACATTATTACACCTATAATGGGGCCCACTCAGCTAACACAACCTCATATTATTATTCAATAGCCTTTAGTGATAGCTACACCTCTTCTTTCTAGTTCTTCAACTTTAGATGTATAATCTCTTATCCATGAGATTTATACTCTGAAAGATAAGCTATTACATCTTGATAATGGATCCCCTATGCCATTGCATGCCTTAGATCATAACATTTTATTACATTTACCTTTGATATATCACATAGAAACAACTCCCTTGCAATCAATATTCATGGAATCTAAGCTTACATTACATAATTTCAAAGGTGACTCAGAGCACCATATCAGAGATTTTCATGCAACATGTTTAGACTATGTGTCTAATGATTGGATTCTCATGAACTTTTTTACATGTAGTTTAAAATATTATGACCTATAGTAGTTTTATAACTTTAGAAAACATGTTTTTAGCACACTTATCCATCAATATCAGTGACAAGATTTCATATGCACAAGTTACACAATTGAATCAAAAGCCAAATGAACCCATCACAAAATATGTCTTTGAATACAAGAATATATTAGCTAAATTTAATATCCCCATGGTAGTTAAATATCTTTAGGAAATATTTAAACATAGTCTTTTACTAACATTACATGAAGATATCTTGTTTAATAAGTTTCCAGCATTCATAGATTTATGCCACATAATAAAAGAAAGAGAGGTCAAGATTTTATCAATGGGAAAAATAAAATATACTAATAGATCAAAATCAACTACTAAGATTTAAAATAATCATCCATATAAGGTAAATTACACTAAAAATAAGGGTGAAAAAAGGCCATAGTTAATGTATCTTTAGAGCCATCTCCTCACTTGATTTTATCACATCCTTAGTGTTGAATCTTCACCAACCTTTCAGAGTCACCATCATAGCTTTAAATCAGATTTTGGAATGCGATTTCATATCTCTCCCTCCTATTAAATAGGTTGATATGACATGGAAAATTCCAAATAACTATTATTATAATGCATTATGTAAGTATCATAGGGCACAAGTCCATATAACAAACAGATGCATTAGCTTGGAACATAAGATACACTATTTGATTGGGTCTAACATTATTGATGTGGGAACACCCTCAAAGGAAAAAATATATATCAAATGGAAGTTATGTCATTAAAGATATTTTTTTATCCATTTCTAAAGCCCATATTAAATGAGGTAGGGATCACATCTGGTGTTCACTACACATATCATACACATCCACCACTAGCATCATATCATACTATTACAGAAGAGACACACCTTTTAAACAACATCATTGGCATGTACCATGCTATATTTCCATATATACCACTCAACACATTCTCATACCAATAGATAGTTGATGATGATATAGATCTGCATACACTCTTTGTATGAGCATACATAGATAATCATCCTATCTAGAGTGTTATGGTTGAAAATGGGTCAAGCATTAGCACGTGAAATATGAAAATTTTATAAAATTTGGGGTACTTAGATCATGATATATTCTGAATAGACATAGTTGTTAGTGGTTTTAGTGATCATGTTCAGATCTCCATCAAGGAGATTATGTTTTCATTATAGTTTGGACCGACACATATATCCACTTAGTTATTAGTAATAACTAGTGCAGATGTGTTTCATATGATATTGGGTAGGGTATGGATACATTAGGTATGATCCATTCAATCCATAGTGTAGACATGCCTAAAATAGATAAAATCAAATCAAGTGGTCAAAGTTAAGGGCCTTCCATATGAGTATCCTCTACCTACTCCATAGGTAGTTACCTTATAATCACCAGTTATAGTTCTATCATAGTTATAAGATATAACATAGTTATCAATTATAACTCATATAAAATTTCTTATTGAGACATCATATATTTTATAGATCCACTAATGTAGGTGAGGTTTGGTCTTAACATATCAACACATACACATACTCTCCCATGGAGACCATTATTAGAGAGACCCCTGTGTCAAATATATGTCACAAATTTTAGAGGGCCTTTCTCCACTCACTTTTTACAAAGATTAGTATTATTGGGTTCTTAGGGTTCTCAACATAGGGAACCTATGTCACCTACACCTTATTATACCATATGGGTTATTAAAACCCCTAGAGTTTATAGGATATCATAGCCAATTCCATAGATTCCTAACACCACTACACAAATAGATATAGACACAGTTACAGATTATTCAATATAATAGATTATGGGATCATAGTTATCATTTCACATATCACATATATCATAGTTCCCTTAATTGACAAAGTCATAGTGATAATGAATATCCCATAAGACTCATCATTTAGTATGCTTTCTCTTTTATTTTACATACTTTCCCTCTATTTTGATACTTTTACATAGTTCATTTTCATTTTCTTGTATGTAGCTTATTTCTAAAAAAAAATAAAAATAATACAATAGTTCAAAGAAACAAAAACATCCAAATAATTACTTAGAAAACATAAAATTTAAAGATTGAATGCATTGTTATGTTTACATTTCTTATATTTGAGAGACACTACATATGCTAGCTATCTTAGTATATTTGGTTTTATCGTACTACATGCTTCACTTGTTCTTGTCAAATTCTTGTAGATTGCATACAAGACTCAAGTCCACTACAATGATTTAAGCTTGATATTATCTACCTACTAGGGGCATATACATTTATTAATGGTTATTCACTTGACACATTCACCCACTTAGGGCATCTTAGACATAGTTTATATTACCAAGTTATAAACTTATGTTATTTATATTCTATCTTTAGCATTTTTATATTTTTATATTGATCGTTACTTCTCATACTCAAGTTTTCTTGTTAGTTATTACTAATTTAGACTTAGAATATGTGCATCCTCACTTTTAAACAAAATTTATACTACCTTCATGTATGATTTAATTTTAATATTGGATACTTTAGACTTGCTTATATTTTTATTCTTCTTCTATTTGAGGGAATTTGAATATGTCATTATTGTTTGGCTCTATGCCACTTATATTCATAGTATGTATTCCTTAGATATGTGACCATGTACCTTGTGTGTGCTTTCCTGATTGTGTATGCATACATTTTAACATGTCTTTCTATGTGTCTTTAATCCAACTTTATTATTTCTTGCATATGTGGACATTTGAACATGTCCTAGTATGTATTATTTTCTCAGATTTAGTGATATGTGCACATGTCTCTTATATTATGGCCCCTTGGCCTATTTTGCATGCCTCATTTATTTTTATGTATGTTTTATTTGTATGCATCATGGCCATTACATGTGTCTTACTTGTTACACACACCAGTGTTTGATTCTATGAGGGACCTCATGCATCTACCCTTCATAATCAGGTGTCATGAAAGAAATCATGCCCCATCCCCCTAGTTAGCTACTTAGTTATACTAAGATTTGATGTTACATGCATTGATTACACATATATTGACACCCTTGTGCAATGATATACATGAAATTCATCTTAAATTAGATACTTGTGCTTAGATTATTTTACATTTCATTGTTATGTTTGAAAATTATATTGGAGTATCATATTGTTATCATATATACTTTGGGTAACACACATTTTTGGAGAGATTTTTATTTTTATCACACTTATTACACAATTTAAACAAATACCATAAAAATAGGGAGCATTTATAGGGGGTTTTCATAGAGATCAGGATCCTATATTGCACTCATAGTACATTTTTTAGCACATAGGCTCAGCTTCATAAAATCAGACAGGTAAACACAAAGAAAGATAGTAACTCAAATAATAATTTGGTGACTCATATTTCAAACTATAAATACATTAACATCCAAATAGAGACATTAACACATGGATTTATTATCTAAGACATGACACTATTGTCTAATAGCCTTGGTTTTAGAACAACTCAGATTGGCTAGAATAGTAAAATAGGTACACTATAGTTTTTCACAAATATAATTATAAGTATATTAGATATACTCAATTTTACTCAAATTCAAATTATATTAGCTCATATTCATATTAATTTCTATAATTGGGGGCATCATGTGTGGAATTATAATTACCATATTTAGTTTTTGTATCTAGATATAGTTATGACCACTTACTCTAAAATAAATATACTAAGATACCAAATTAGGGGCATGTGTGTGACACATCATTTCCATATTCTCATTTACACACTAGTTGATTATATAAAATAGAAATTCCATCTCATTCTCTACATTATATGCACTTGTCATCATATTCTAGGTTATCACTAGTCACATACCTTACTATATCAATAGTGGTTGGTATTCTTGAGTATCCCAAACCTTCCTAATTTACCCAAGTTTCTATCAAGATGACATAAATAGATAGATATACTCAATTATACATTTATATTACTTTGTGCAATTCAGTTTAAGATGTATCTACTACACATGGGTGGGAAATGATAGATTCATATCGTAATTAATTTTTTGATCCCATCAAATCAAAGGGTTAGACACACTATCAATCCAATCTAAGCTATTCACAGGTCATGATCCACCAAATAGGGGTGGGCAATGAAGTAGTCAAAATTAGATTGAGTTCTTGATCCACCCACACATGAGGATTGTGCAAGCTATTAGCTTAGTCCAATTTATTCATCGATTGATAACTATGTACATGTACACAAAGGTTTTCACTAGGTTTATGCATTGGTTTTCATATCTAATGAGGTGTATTCATTCATTTCCTCTTTCCCATATCTATACTTAGTTTTAATTATTTACACAATATATTATTATGATTTTGATATCTCTTAAGGATTAATGTATGCATGTTTAATTTTCAATTCTTCTATTGGATCATACTTCACATATGCATATCCAGCTTCACATACTTAGATTCAAATTCATGATTCACTTCTAAGTCAAGTTAAGGTCTACTTATTTTTCCTTTATGGCAATCATTTTTTTTTACTACATTTCAAGAATAAAGGGGCTGTAAATGTAATACCTAAAAGTGGTATTTAGCAATTATAACATTTCCATCTTTTTGTCTAGGCCATATGCATCCCTAATGAGCTCAAACATAGTCCAAAACCCTCATTTCCTAATCCTAGCCCTTGATTCCTAGTGTTTTTCTAGTTAGACATTAAGGAAACTAGATCCATGTGGTGCTTGTGCCCCCAATATTGTACATATGTCCTTTACCCTAGCTTCCCCAAATGAATACATTTTCAAAATTAAAACCCTCCTAATGTCACTCTAGACATATTTTATTATCCACACAAGTAACATAACACTATAAATACATGAATTTTATCCCTATATCCACTATATAGATATTAAATTAAAAATATATATTCAAACAAAAATCAAGTTGAGCAAAATCAAGATTATTAATCCCTATTCTACCCTACTTCTACATACTACCATCTATAAAAACCCTACACTCAATTTTTTATAGAATTTTAATCTCAAGCACACTCAAGGCACTCAATACCACTATCATCACTTTCACTTCCACCAACACTTAGGTGGGGATAATTACGTTGGTTTTGATCCCTCCTTAGCTTATTAGAATGTAGGTAACTCTTTTCACAATGGGGTGTTGAGGATGTTCAGCTTATCCTACTAGCCAAAACACTTTTTAGATCATGCCTTCCTACAAGGAGGTTTAGGGTTTGCATCATAAATTAGTCACTACAAGGAAAATAAAAAATTTAGATTTCATGTGAATAAGAATAGAACCTAAAAACATAGACACAAGTGCACCCAGAAGTCTGAGATAGTCCTACGCATTGGACATTAGTGAAAATATTAGGACACTAGATCCACATAGCACCTATATCCAAATATATCACTACTATTTAGGAGAAGTGATGATAAATGGATCTAGTTGATAATACTTGGATCTACTTTCATTTCAGTTTCCAACACTTAGATCATTTGTATCAAGTCTTTTCCACATAAGTCTTTATTTTCACATATTTGTTACTATCTTTAGAAATTCAAAGCTAATAAAATATATAATAAATCCATGGTTATTTTATGCATATTATTTCCCTAATTTAGACTACTCATACTTTTATTTAAACATAGGATTTACATAAGCTAAACCACAAAAGTTTAAAACACCTTATAAATATATTTAATCTTTTAGTTCTAAATCATGTTAGAAATTTTATGAAAATTATATGTGATAAAAGTGTAAAGTTTGGGTATATTGTAAAAATTATAAAGGATTATAGTATGGTTATTGAAATTACATAAATAAATTCTTGACAATACTAGTCTTGGAAATTGGTATCTTGCATTGAAAACTTTCCATTCTAATAACCATTTATCTATATGATAGCCTTCTGAGTCTTATAATTTATATGAACATCTTATATACTTCCCTAATCTATTCCTAAACATACTTAATCATTAAACACTTCATAACCAATTTATTTTCTAAAAACTTTGTCAAAACTTGACAAATGTACACTATGTACCTATCTAGTAATATGGACTCATCCCCTATGCTCCAACAACTAGTTTTTCAAAATGACATGCATCCTAATGTCTCTCCGACACAATCCATAAGGTCAGTTATGAAAAAAATAAAATATTATCCTATAAGAGGACATTAGTTGTCTCACTTAAATCCTCCTAGTTACTCATTAACACACCTTGAAAAATAAAGTTAAAAAGAACTTACCTAGTCATCAAAGAGAACTACTACAATTTTTCTATAGTAATATAATTATTATCCAAGTTATATTATTTTCTTTCACATTGAAGGCCCATATGTGTCAAGAATTGTAATAAAAAAAATTCTTTGAATTCATTACATTTATATGATATTCCTCATAGGGATAACCACATCAACCTAAGTTCAACATAGACTATATAGGAAACACTCAAAAAATAATGGGTTTTCTAAGGATGGCTTGACCATTTCCCACTTTCACACTTTTTCCACCTTTGCATTTGATCTTATTTGTTCCTTATGCAAGATAGAGTTTTGTATATTATATCTTATCCACACATCAAATCATATATCATATATAAATATTTGACCTATAAATATAGTCAAACAACATAAAATGTTTAGATTCAATGGACAAACAACATAGAGAGAATCCTTGTAGATTACAAGCATGCATTGTGACCTTATTCAACTATTATGAACTTATCCTAGTATATATTAAATAAAATTTTAAATTAAAAATGTGTTTTCACATTCTATTAAATTATTTTTATATATTCATAGTCAACATAAGCATAATATAGGTTGTATAGATCAATTTTCAAAAACATCTCTCAAACCCTAACCCTAGTTTTTATATTTATAAATTTACAAATTTTGTAAACTCTTTATATCACTGTATTTTAGATTAGGCTACCCTATTTATCTATTTTAGATCAGATTTAAAGTCTATAATACTTTAGATTTAACTAGATCACATAATTAATTCTAAGGTGAAATATTTCGGTGATCCCACATTTAGAATAGAACATTACTTGTACTTCTTATTGTTTTTTGTCTTAGGGTTTCAATTTAACTCTATAAATTCCTAGTGATGAGAGAATATGGTCCTCAAAATTGGATATTATTCAAAAAATATCAATTAATTTTTTTTGACCTTCGAGTAATATAAAAATGAAAATATATCTTATAAATTTGGATAAATACTACCACAAAGGATTTTTGTTTCAACTTTGGGTTAAATTTTGTTATCTCCTAAACACAAAAATATTTTGATTTTTATATTTCATTTATTTTGCTTGTCTTAAAGACTATATTTTGACAATATATAGTTTCTAGCTAATATAATTTTTAGCTACATAGTGTCTTGTTTACAATTCTAATCTATTTTTTACATACATAATGGCATAAGAAGCTTGTTCTAATATTCATATCCATTGTATAGAGTTAGTCACATATTTTAGGATCCACTTGTTTACACAAACTAGGAATATATATAATTTGTTTGATTCATAGTACACTAGTAATTAGTTAGTTCTGAGAAGTTACTCTCAACTTACCCTCTAAACTAGATTTAATGGGTTATGGTTATGGTTCAACCTCCATAATTAGTGCTCTAAAACATTGGACTGACATTTTCCAGTTAATGAGAAAGTATATTTGAGAGCTTACATATAATTCAAAACCTTATATATCACCCCTTCATCTTTTATGTTTTATTTCACTATATTCTTAGATTATATATTTGATTTTTTCATTTTAAATTATGTTACTTTGTGTTATATTGTATGTCTTTAAATCATATTGCTAGAACAAGTGGTACTCATTTTTATCATATAAATCTCTCTTTGGTATTTTCTGTAATATAAATTCATGAGAAAATTTAATTTTTGATTGAAACTAATAATGATAGTACTTATGTTGAATATGCTACTGAACAAGCACATATTGATTTAAATGAGCTTGATGAATTAGACCAAGATAAAATAAATCAATTGTCTAGATTTTTTCAAGGTATCTAAAATAACCCTCATGAGGTGAACAGTATTATTATCATACTTTTTGAATCTCAAATTGATCAGAAAGCCAACTTATCCTCCTTAAATCAGTCTTTACATTTTAAAGTCTTGCAACCCCCACCACCAATGTTACTACCTCTACCATGAGCATATTCATATTTATACACCTTTAGTCATTTCATCTCCTTCTGATTGATAAAATATCATGTTTTCCCTCACTTATACATGCATATACCTACTCATAATACCTATACTCCTCCCATTACCACATACTATTCTTTCCTTGAACAATCCCTTATTATTTTATAGCATAGCTAGCTAATATTGAGAAAGCTTTTTTTCATGATAGTCCTTCCCTAGATTATTTTGCTTTATTTCATAACCCTTTAGCTACTCAAATTACATCCTTTCCCTCTTTTAGTTGACTTTATGGCTCTCAAACTTCCTCCTTATGAAGGCAAAGGTGATCTTGGACAACATTTGTGTACCTTCCATGTAGCTTGTTTATATTATGGATATAATGCTATATTTTTAACCAATATCTTTCCAAGAAGACTCAAGGATTATGATCTTGGGTATTTTAATGATTTTTTTATAAAATTAACTACAACTTCCAACTCATTGGAAAATCATTTTTTGACAAATTTTTCTATCAATATTGGTGGTAAATTATCAAATGATCAAATAGGAAGTCTTAAGCAAGATCAAAATGAGATTATTAGTGAATAATTTATAAGGTAAAATACCATGTTAGTCAAATTTTAAAATCAAATGTTAGATAATTAGATTCAAGACATATTCACTCAATCTTGTTTAATACTCTCCTAAAGTCTATCATGTTTGATAAGTTTACATCATTTGATGAGATATTATTGTCACTTGAACTTGTACCCAATGAGGAGATGGGATAAGATTATCCTCATTCAAGTGAGAAAATGGAACCATCATAGGGTTGTGGGTATCCCTATTATGTGGTAGACCTCTAGATTAGAGGCTAACTCCCCTTGATGCATCACTAAAGCACATATCATAAAACTATCACTTTAGGGTGGAAAAGGGTTAACAATAACATTAAAATTAATCATAATATATGGGGTTGATATACCAAATGTTTTTTATACTCAAACTCTCTAAAATACACTTGAAACTAAGAACAAGTTACCTATACACTTTACTCAATATCAACTCTCTCTCTCTCTCTCTCTCTCTCTCTCTCTCTCTCTCTCTCTCTCTCTCTCTCTCTCTCTCTCTCCAATGCTTCAACATGGGGTCTAAGAGATAGAATATATTAGGAATACATAGGAAATAGGCATGCTAGGACACTCTTACTAAGTTAGATATTCACTATACCTGTAACCTCAATTGACACTTCTTGTTGACCTGCAAGAAAGAGAACATAACACACTAGGTACTCAATATCAACTCTCTCTCTCTCCTCTCTCTCTCTCTCTCTCTCTCTCTCTCATCTCTCTCTCTCTCTCTCTCTCTCTCTCTCTCTCTCATCTCTCTCTCTCTCTCTCTCTCTCTCTCTCTCTCTCTCTCTCTCTCTCTTTCTCTCCAATGCTTCAACATGGGGTCTAAGAGATAGAATATATTAGGAATACATAGGAAATAGGCATGCTAGGACACTCTTACTAAGTTATATATTCACTATACCTGCAACCTCAATTGACACTTCTTGTTGACCTGCAAGATAGAGAACATAACACACTAGGTACTAATAGGAATAATATGTGAAGGTAAATAGACATCACTCTTGCACAAGACTAAACAATATCATTTACACTTAGTGAATTATTTGAATGAGTTAAAATTACTTGTATTGATTGATTCAAGGAAAAAATTTGGTATGGATTTGCCATACCTAAGTGGAGATATCCATATAATGGATAAGGAGGCCTAATTTATAGAATTTGGAAGAATAGAGAGGAGAAGTTGAAGAGGCACAAGTACATGTGTCACCAATGTGAATACAAATTAAAAATTCATTAGAGAGAAGGAAGGGGTGAGCCTTATCATGTTATTAGTTACAAATGTCATCTTAAATCATCCAAAACCTACAAATAGTCAAAAAACTCCTTTTCTATGCACAAAAAATTGCCTCTTATGATTGACCTTAAAAAAATACCCAAAATATACACCTTATAAATTTTTATGATTAGTATGAGTAGGAGGGGTTACTAAGAATCCTTCATATGCATTCAGGAGGCTACTGACCCTTCCTATCATCTTGGCAGACTCAAAATAGCATTTTTTCCCTTCACCTCTCACACTTGACACTTTCAAGATTTTCAAACATAAAATATGATAAATAAAAGAGGATAAATGACATTTTTAATTAGTTACAATATCATTAATTACAATAAATTGGCCTTAAAAGGCTCTCCAAATGAAGATTTGTCATTTTTTCTAAGTCTTCTCTAGCTAGCTCACTAGACTAGCTGGAAAGAATGAGTTGGTAGGCACACTTAGGAGCTTATGAACTTGATATAATGACCATAGGGACTTATAAAAAGTCATAATATTCCATCCAAAAGAGATTTCATTTCTTTTAAGTTCACCATGCCTGTACAACACAAAAAATGGTCAAAATAACCCCTAATTTCCTCTTTTACATATAGTTCCATACAATAAAAGACCATGGATGTGATCCTAACTGATTTTTAAACAACTTATATTCATCAATTAGGATCAAATTCTTTCATTTGGATGCACTTTTAGGCTTATTTTGACCTCTAGGTCTCAAAATAGGGTGAGGGTTTTAGAGTGACCAACCCTCTTAACCTTTGTTCATAAATATGGTACAATTGAATTCCTTAAAAAATAAAATTTTGGATTATAAAGGACCTTATAAAACTATCTTAAATTCTTCCATGTCCCATGCATCATTTCATGAAAGTTCTAAGCACTTGAAGGTGACCATTTGAGTCAATTTTGCAAAATTAGCAGGGTTTGAATGCTTCTTAAGCCAAAAATGTCTTTT
Organism: Torreya grandis; assembly: GCA_037957365.1. Classification (NCBI taxonomy): domain Eukaryota; kingdom Viridiplantae; phylum Streptophyta; class Pinopsida; order Cupressales; family Taxaceae; genus Torreya; species Torreya grandis. The sequence continues at coordinate 415,548 of JARHVA010005895.1, forward strand.
TGGGAACTTTATATAAAAAAAAGTTTTTAAATTTTTTTAATACATCCAAATCACCTATCCCAATCATTTTAAAATCTCACTAAGAGTGAAAGATGAAAATCAACCCCTATTTGGCATTAGGTCTACACCTTGCCAATAAGTTTGCCTACCACTTGAGACTCAATATGACCTTATAGTGGATTGTTTTTCCCTATAATGGCTCCAAAAATTAATTTTTACCTCTATGAAGGTGACACAATTCATTATAATGTTTTCCTAAGGCCCAAATTGAAAATGACCTCCTATTTGGAAATAGGCCTATTCCTTTCCTTACCCTGATGACTATAACCCTCCATGGTTAGAGCATCTTGTTTAATTATAGATAATATATAAAGTATTTTTAGGTATTAATATTTCCATTAAATATTATATAATAATAATTTGATATTTCCTAACCTCTTTTCCATTCATCTCACCATTTTTCCTTCAAACTACCTCTTTATGCATGAGAAAATTGCCCTTGCTCTGAGATAAAACATGGGTATGTTCCCATTAATATTATTAAAAATAAATAACTTTAGGTGTTTCCCCAACTTCAAAATGGTTATTTTTATCAAATTTTATCATTTGATTCCAAGTTTTGTCCTTCAAACTTCACAAAAACCTCAGGTAGACTTTTGGAGTGCACACTATCTACAGGGGTATGAGTGTGGACTGAGTTTGAAGGTTTTGAGGATTGATTTGAGATTTATTGGGTAATTTAAATGATAATTAATTACTCAAATAATTTATTAAAATAATTTTATAGTTCACTTTTCCTTTAAACACCTCTTATGCTTTGGAAACCTAAACTAGGCCTATGAGTGCAAGGAAGGGGAACCCTATTTTAGGCCTAGTTATAGGTTATAATGAGCTTGATTTGGAATTTTTAAATATAATAAAAACCAAATATTATGATTAAAATATAATTTTAATTTTTTTCCATAGTTTTCCATGTCTAATCTCACTCTTTTTTCACCAATTCATCCCTTACTCTTCAAGATTAGGCCATTCTTATGTGGATTGAAACATCCTTAGGGTTTTGCCTGTAGGTTTAGGTATGAGTTTTTATTGGTGTTTTTGAACCTAATTTCCATGTTTATTATGTCATTATTCCATAATTTTCTCTGAATTCACTTGTAAATACTCCAAACCACATCAATTCCATGCTTAGGTCTCCAACTAGTATACCCCTACCTGCTTGGACTGAGATAGTCACCATTCTACCCCTGTAGAGTGTTTTAACCACTTTAGGATTTTATCATGTGTATTTATGTTCCAAATTAAGTTAATTTAAGTCAAAATTCCTTCATTTAATTTTAAAATCAAGATAAATCTAAACATAACTAGTTGAAACTCCTCATCCCACCTAATTGCCTGTATATCTTGTTAACACCTATAGGTGTGTCTTCAAGATTGAAAGGAAGTATATGGGTGTAAATATGGATTTATAAATCATTAATAATACTTATTTACCTTTTATTTATTCTTTAAATAATAATATTTTTTCTTATATCACTTCTTATCTTAAGACTGAAACATCTGCCTTATATGGACCGAGACAATTCTTGACTATGTTTAGAGGATGCATTGGCCCTAAAATCAATGTTTTAAACCTTATTTAGGCTTAAAATTTTTAATAATTAATTTATCTTGAATGTAATTATCACCATTTTTAATACTAACTCCAACCTTTCACTAGCTATTTACTTTGTCATAGTTGACTGAGATATACGTGTTTTGACCCCTATTGTAGGTGTACTTAAGGATGTTTGAGACTTTTTTGGTTATGATATAAACTATAATTATTGTAATAGAGTAAAAAAATACCCATATTTACCTTGGAATATCAAATTTATGTCAAATACTCAAACTTTTACCTTACCATCTAATAACTCTGCCTGGAGATGGCCTCTCCCAACCCTGTGTACAAATAGGGAGTTTGATCCTAGACCAAAGTTGGGTTAACTAAGTCTTTGGGAATTTATTTGAGACTTAAATTACTACTTGTACATATTATTACTATCCAAAAATTTAAACATGAATTTATAATGAACATTTTTGAAAAAATTCCCCTTTGAGTCAATTTCATGTAGATATCATTGACATAGTTCAGTGGTTTCTTGTCCACTCCTAATTTTACCCTAAAAATTGGAATTAGTGTTATTTTTATATATATATAAAATATTTTAAAAAAAAATTATAACTCTTTTTTCATGACATTTTATTTTAAATAATCCCTAGGACCTCTATTTTTCACTTTTAGGGACTGTGAGCACAAAAATGTCAACTCACTCTTTTGAAGGAGAATCCTTACCTTATTAGCATTTTAAGTATTAATAAAATGAATATAATGAAATTTTGGATATGATATAAGATAAAACATTAATTCCACCATGTTTTTCACCATTCATGCTCCATACAAACCTCCTAGAGCTCAAGTGCATGGTGATTGTAACTGACAAGGCAGTGAACAAGAAAGACGTGGAAAATTGTGCATAGTTTATGTCTTAGGGTCTCTTCCTTGATGATAAAATTACATTACAATGTCTAAAAGGAGTTGAAAACCTTAACAATATTCTATTCAAATGAAGATGACTTCAGCATGCTCTTGTAAGTGAAACTTTGACTGTTGTATGCAAGGAAAACTTGAGAGAGCAAGAAAAATACATGGTAAGGACTTATAAATACCTCAAAAAACTTTTAAACAATTTAATATATAACAATAATCAGGATAATAATAAAAACAAGCATCAAATCAATTTTTACAATGTGGATAAATCATTTTCAAAGCAATTGAGATGACTGTCAATGCAAACTAGGCATTTTGCAAGCATGTACAAGCCTAAAGGAGTGTTTCCAAAGTATTTGAAGTTTATAACACCAAAATAAACATGATAATTTCTTAAAAATGTGTAGGATCAATTTAAATAGACCATTATATCAATCCAAAGTAGGAAAAGTTGAAACAAATTCAAAAAGAGACCCCTACATGGTTGAATGTGCATAAAAAGCTACCTAGAGTGTTAACCATTATTCATAAAGACCCACCAATATTAGATTTATTTTTATGGATGAAAAGTGAACTTAGAGTTATATCCACTTGTAGAATCATTTCCATTAAATCCACCTATAGCTTCCATAGTGAGTGTTTGAACTTGCCCTTGGCTTGATAATGGAAAAAGAAGAGAAATGAGTTACAGATGAAACTTTTAGCATTTTACTTGGAATAAAAACGTCAAAATGGGTGTGGGGAGATGAAGATACACTCCAACCATGTTTTTATCTAAGGATCAGATCATGGAAGCTGTACAAGTGCCCAAAAGGGACTAAAAACAAGGGAAAAATCACATTTTATGACTAATTAAATCTTAGCTACCACTTGACATGTACTTGACATCCTTTTACCTCTCCCAAATTTTAACTCATCTTAGTGAGTAAGCTGGTATCTAGACTATGTATTGCATTTGATTATTCATAAATTGTTAATGATTTATATGATAGGCATGCATTATTTATTACATCATATGTTGGCATGTAACCCATACATAGTGTCATGATAGAAAATAGATCAAGTGAAAATGTGTGCACTATAACACTTCTACATTATCTAGGTTATATAGAAAAAGGATATTTAGAAAACATTTAAAATTATGAAGGCATTTGTTGGAAACACACAATTTACACTTCAATGCATTGTTTTTCCATTCTAAGTGGGACCTCTCATGTTTCATACTTACTAATTAGTGTTATTAAAAAATTTTGCATTTTATATGTTGTTGGGAAGACCTTGATTATAAAGAATAAGATCAATTGCTTCTAAAATTCATAAATATTAAAAGTATATTCATGTTAATCAATTTGTTGAAATTTTAGGTATTCAATATGAATATCCATTTGAACCTATGGTATATCCTCTTATTTTATAACATTTAAATGGTACAGTTATTGAGAAAATGGGTAATGAGATAGTTTACACTACTATTCTGGGTAATGATTCACATTCAAAAATGTATTCTCCAAAATTAATTTTTACATCTATGCATGAGCATGAGCATCTTTAATTTTATTTTCCTAATAATTAAAATGATGATATTTTAGTTTTTCCATCTATTTTTGAGCTTAGCATGATTACACATGAGTATTATCATTCAACAAAAGAAAGTAGGATATCTACTCCTACATAGGCACATGTTATTCAAAAGGATCCTACACATGTACATGGTATTCAAAAGTATCTTACACAATTATAAGTTTATATATTAAATCATATTATGCATAATTATATAGGTTTGGACATATTCATACACATTGATTTAGAGTGCTACTTGAAAACAGATGATCCTTCTTCAGATTCAAATACTTCTACATTTGGTATAAATTCTATGGCATAACATATTTATCCTTCTTATACATAATTTAGGTACATATATGATCATCCTATTGATGATATCAATGGTTTTACACGTTTTTGCATTCCTTATTACTATCATTCATGCTCCCATTCCATTGATTAAATTCTTGACATATTCCTACTTGTACATAGCTTCTTTGATTGTTCATCTTTCATTACTTATAATTCTATGTCTCTTCAAATTATTTTTTCCTTTTGGTTTCATATTTCATGTTAGGAACACTTGTTCCTTTGATTTATTCAAACCATTCAAATAACCCAAGGGAACCATCTTTCCATGGCATCCCTTATAACTCTAAGCTATAAATATGTACTTCCATGAGTACATATACATACATATACTTATGTTCGCATGGTTATTATTTCCATATTTTCAATCATCACATTTATATGGGAGGAATCTTACATACTTTAATCCTTGTCATGTTTGCCTTGGCACATTATTGAGGGTTGTTAAAATATTCCCTTCCTTATTCTAGTTTTTCAAACCATGTTGTATTTTGATTTTCATATTTATATCTTTCATGCAATCTTATTTCCTTTCAAATATGAAATATAATAAAAAAATTCATATATGCTAAAAATACCAAAAATGGAATATTCTATAAAAACAAAAAATTGGGACATGTAGGAATCTCTATCTATTTCTACATATGTTTTTACTTATGTCATCTAAATTTTAATTTTAGTACATAGAATATTTTCAAGGAATCATACATCTCACAAGGTATTTTGAGTGTGTAATATGACACAATATACATTGTAAATAAGACTTCATACATAGCCCAAACTTGTCAAATTAGAAATTTTTAAAAATAGTCAATCTGTACAAAGTCATAGTAGGTAAACAATGAATCACTATGTATGTATCCCCTGCTATGCACATGTCCCTATGCATATTTACTATCAATTTATAATGAAACTTAGTCATAGGAATTTCTATCTTAATTTCTAAATATGATGTAACATTAAAAATCAAATATTATAATTGTTTCACATATAAACCACATCTTAACATGGTTCTATGTTTGTTAAACATTTCACCCAAGAGTTCATGTTCCTAGGGGGAATCATGTTGTTCTAAAGGAACACCTTAGATGTTTTATATACTTAAATATTATTTTCCATGTTTAACTATAAACAAAAGTACAAGTGATAAAATGTTTCATTTTATTTTTTACATATGCCTTGATAAACATGGTGCTTGTTTAATTAAATCATAGATATATATGTACTATTTATTATTTCTTCATTAAATGTATGTTATTATAGCATGTTCATTTCAATTTTATAACATGATTTTATATAATTATTTATTTGTTTTATATGGACCTTGGCCTTGTGTATGTTTAACATATTGATTTAACTTTTAATGACTATGAAGTGTAAACCTTAGGTTGTTAAAGCATCTGAGTACAGTAAATCAGGGTAGAAATATGGAATAAATACAACCATTGATTTTTTAAATAATTGACCTAATGTGACATTTACAAATGACAATTAATGACACAAATAAGTACTTAGCTATAAATTAGCTGAGATAGATGATCTAGAGGCTAAAAACTAGTGTGGAAGTAGATCTGAGTGTTGAAAATAAGGTCTAGGTGTCATAAACCCTCTTATAGAGTAGCATTATACCTTATACAATAACACTAAGGTGACAGTGTCTTACTTTGAATGTTAATGTCCTTTATGCAAGAATTATTCTATCTTCTAGGTGCACCTCTTGTTGGGTTTGACCTGCCTCTACCTATGTGGATGAGCTCTAATTCACTATTTGTGTACTATTTTGAGTTTATTTAGGACCAAACCCTACAACTCACTATTTTTAGTGTATTTAAGTTGAAAAAATAGAAAAAAAATTGATATTAGATATGTAGGATAGACATCCTCAACACCCTATTATGTTGATAGTTTCCTACATTCTAATACTTTGAGGAGGGACCAAGCTCGATGTAGTTCTCTTGCCTAAGTGCTTCCTGCAAGTGCAAGTAAATTATAGTATGAGTGTCAACTTGAGTTCTTGAAATGAGACTTGAGACAATAAATATATGTATTTTAGGCTTAATATGGATTTAGATGACTATACAAATAGGTAGGGAAGAATAGGGATCAATAACCTTGATTATGCACAACTTGTTCTAAGCTTGTTTGAGTAATTTGCATTTGATTTTCATCTAGTGTATATAAGGATAAAATTCATGTATATATACTAATCTAGTGTTATTGTAGGGTTTTAAATAGGTATATTTTAATGTTATGTGTCTTAGGAATTGAAAATATATATTTTAGGGTTGACATCAAGCAAGGGACATTAATGTTGAAAGTGGAACACTAGCACAAGGTGTTGGTGTCCAAAGTTCAATACTAGTGTCCAAGTGGTAAAATTGAGGCATTAGGGGCCTATATATCTAGGGAATTATATGGTATGAATTCTAAGGTATATATGGATGTTTAAAGGCCCTCATGAAAGTTAGATAAGTTTCAAAAGAGGTCCTAAGATAGGTCTAAGGCAAAGCTAGCGATAGGTAGTCTTAAGTCACACTCATTGCACTCAATTGACATTTTATATGACTACATCCCACCTTATTATAGAAATGCATCAAAATTAAATGAATAGGATAAAATAAAAATAAGTGTACTTAGACTTACCTATGAGGTGAAGACCATGAATCTAGTTCAAAGTGTGCAAAGCACACTCCATTGTGTATCCTAAAAATGAAACATGGAAGAAATTAGACCTTACATAAGAGATATCAAAATAAAATAAAAAACTAAGTAAAGAGATAAGAGAGAGGAAAGTAATAAATACACCTCACTAGGTATACAAACTAATTAAAAAACCTAGTGACATCCTATATGTGCATGAAGATAGTGATCAAATCAGTGAATAACTTGGACTAAGCTAATGAATTTCCCAATTCTCATGCATGGGTGACTCAATAATTAAATATGATTTTAAATCCATAATTTCCCAATACTTCTTGATGGATCATATACTATGAATAACTTGGATTGGAATAATGGATTATCTAACCCTCTTATGTAATTTTCTCAAGAATTTAAAATAGGCTATGACTCCATCTTTGCTTACCCATGTGCAGTATATACATATGTAGCTAAAGCTACAAAATGTAATTGTAACTATGTAGTATGGCCCTACGGCCATTTTGGAACTCTAAAATGAAAAATGGCCAAGGGGCCACTCAAGTACTTAATAATGTAGCTTAGGGACTAAAAATAAATGCCAACCACTATAGATAGAATAAAACATCAATCTCATATGATACCTAGTGCAAATGGTGTCTAAATTATACCATGTAGATAATGTCATCGCATTTGCCATTCCATTTGAGATAAGTTGGTATGAAAATGATCATGTATAAATTATGTAGTGTACACATACATAGACACTTGTTGCTACAATTCAGTCTGGAATCAATCTCATATGATACCTAGTGCAAATGGTGTCTGAATTATACTATGTAGAGAATGTCATCACATTTTCCATTCCATTTGAGATAATTTGGTATGAAAATGATCATGTATAAATTATGTGTTGTATACATTCCCCTAATTCTAATATCTATACATATGCATTCCAGATTGAATTGTAGCAATAAGTCTCTGTGTATCTACAACTAAAGTGGGAGTGATCATGTCATGCATGGTGCCTCCAATCTGAGCAAACCTGGTATGATTATGTGTAAGATTGAGCATATAATGATCAAATATGATAACCTATGACTAAAACCATGTATATGTTATCTATAATTATTGTGGCATTCTATCAAATCTATATTTTTTCCTAACTCTATGATACTAGACAATAGCATTATACCTTAGATAATATCACTAGGGTTCTAGTGTCTTACTTCTACTATTAATGTCTTATTTTTAATGCAAACTAAAATTGATCTATGTCTGACTATTTTTTTGTGTTTTCCTAATTTTGTGCTCTGTATTCTATGTTTGTGTATTGAAAACTATTCTCTGAGTGCACCTAGATCATTTGATCTCTATGACAAACCCCTGTGAGTTCCCCCTCTTTTGAGATGAGTTGTTATACCTTTGAAATAACTATCCTAAAAATAAATTATTTTCATGATGTAAGATAGGCTAAAAACATGTGATGTTAGTATAATAAACCACTATAATGTATATAAATTACATAACAATGTAAGATAATATGATAATAAGTTGGTAATGTATGATGTATGTTAGATCTATAATTCACAAGTTTTTCAAGATAAATTAAAAAATATATGAATGTGTATGAACTGCATAATCTAAAAATAATTTTTGTAAACTACCTATGGATATGAGGCATTATGTCCATCAAGGCTCCTAAGGATGAAGGTGAGATGCATGAGGGAACTTATGGCATAAAAAACTAGGTGTGAAAATAATAAGAAAGAGACAAGTGTCATGGCCATGACATACATGAAAGTATACATACAAATGCATGAGGCACACAAAGTAGGTCAAGGGTCCATAATACAAGGGACATGGGCACATGTCACTAAGTATAATAAAACAATACATAAAAATACATGTTCAAATGTCCACATACGTAAATAATAAGTAGGTTATATTAGATCCATATAGAAGGACATGTTCAAATCTATGTATACACAATCAAGAAGGCACACCCAATGATATGGGCTCATGTCCAAAAAATACACATAATGAAATTAAGTAGTGTAGAACTATATAATAATGGCATATTAAAATGCCCTCAAATAGATGTAGAAGTAAAGAGACATAATCAAGTCTAAAATTGGAAAGCTATAAATAAAAGTATGCATGATCATGTGGTACAACTATGTCTAAGATCAAAGATGTACATAACATGAGTCTATAGTAGTATTAGTTGGAAAAAATATTAGTATAAAATGATATAACTTGGTAAAGTGGGAGTTGTTTATGGGATACCCCCAATGGGAGAATGTATTAATGATGAATCTATGTATGTTTCCCTAGTGGGTAGATAGTAGAAAATCTACATCTGTGTGATGGACTTGAGTCCTATAAGAATATGTGAACACTCAATAAAATAAGTGAAGCATGTATGTATGATATAAACTAGCTATACTAATAAAATATATGTAGTACCTATCTAGTATATTAATAATGTAAACATGGATATGTAAACAATCTAAATTTTGTTTTTTTAGCAATATTTGAATGGTTTTGTATTTTAAACATATTATATTGTTTTTGGGTTTTTTGAGTATATAAGGTATGTATAATAAATCATGAAAATGAAAATATATACAAGTATAATATGATTTATTTATGTATATAATCTCCATAGATGCATGATGGTCAATGGGTTCTTGATAACCTTACAATCAAGTGAAGCTATATGGTATACATTTGGGCCAATATTTTTGATTATTAAGTATGGGTGAAGATAATTTATTTTGAACTTGCATTTTGTATCTTATTTGGCCTTAAAATTTCTAAGATTATCTTTGAGGATGAGGTCATTAACTTTGGATTATATGTTATCAACATGGCTATTGTAGTCATGCTAGATTCATTTATGTTATGCTTTAAGATGTTTTGTGGCTTATATGCATGTGTGATCCAATTGTTCTAATTCATGGAGACATATTTCTATGTATTGATCATATTTAATAATCCCTTTGAATAATGCCCATAAGGATGTGATTTATAATTCTGATGGTATAACTACTTTTGTGCCATAAATTAGTGAATATAGAGTAGCTCGTATTGGCATGCAAGTACTGGTGTGGTAGGCCCATATTGTATATACAAGTTGATTGTGCAAATCATCACCAAATTTGGTAACTATTTTACTAAGGATGTTTTTTATTATCTCATTAATAGCCTCTACTTGGCCATTACCTTGTGGTTAGTAAGGATTATAGATTGTGTGTCAGATCTTATATTTATCATAAAATTTCTTCATTATTTTGTTCTTGAAAGAAGTTTAATTATCTATAACTATGGTCAAACAGAGGATGAAATGAGAAATAATGTTGGTCATGATAAAATGGAATATATCATCTCTTGTTGTATATTGTAATAGAATGGCCTCCACCCATTTTATAAAGTATTATGTAGCTATAATAATGAATTTGTGACCTCTTACAAATTCTAGTTTTATCTTACCAATTAGATCAAATCCCCATAGCATGAATTGCCATGGGGATGTAATATGTTGTAACTGATGTGAAGGGACATAGTGTAAGTCACCATGTCATTAACATTGTTACATAATTCAACATATTCTTCAAATTCTTGTTCCATGGTTAGTAGTTAATATCCTTGTCATATTAATTTATGCGACATTGTTTTACCATTAAAATGGCTACCACATCCATTGTCATGTAAATGGTTAATGGACAACTTAACCTCCTTGGCTATCAGACATTGTAGTAAGTGCCCCTAAAAATAACATTTAAATAAATCCCTATTGATGATAATGTAGTGAAGTAAATTTGTCTATAATTTATACTTATCATTCATGGTAAAATTATTTGATGTAATTGATTTGTCTAGAAATTTATATATATGTGAAAACCATTCAGATATTGTTGTACTATGTATGGTGTCTAAAAATGTTAGAGGTATGAGATCGACATAAGATACCACTAGTGACTATAATCATTTGATGTTGAATATAGCATGGTCATCATTGATTTCAATTGGGATAAATTATGAGTCATTGACCATTGCATTGGCATGATGATTGTCTTTACAAGGAATGTTTTCAATAGATAAGTTTTAATACTAATCCTATAAATATTGACCCATATTCTTGTAGGGAATGAGATGTTATTATTTTATTTTCTATACATATAGTGTTGGAGATTTTAAGTAGTTTCACCATTTTTATTATTTACCCCCTTCGATCTCTTATATTCCTAACTAATATTTATTTTGTAGGGTCCTTTTAATTTTTCCTAGCTTACCCCTTTAATTTATACCTTAACATAACATTTTAATCCTAAGGCCCCATTTTATTTATTAATACAAATGGGACCTTAGTCTTAATAGCTTAGCCTAAGCTCATATTCTCCAAGTTCAATTTTATGTTAGCTTGGTCCATTTGTTAAACGTCTTAGCCTAAAAGTTTAAACCTAAGGCCCCAATGTATTTATTAATATGAATAGAACCTTAGATTAAACATTATAAGCCTAAGTCTTACTTTAGTCTCAAGTTCTAACTTAACTTTATTAATTCTCACATATCTAACAATCCTCACTTTATCATGACATTTGATCTAATAGAGCAAAAAAGGCTCAAACTTTGACTTAAATAGCATGCATCTTAAAAGATATAGTGATCTATGCTTCATCGTAAGAAAAAGATCCAAAGATGTAAATGCCATAAAAAATTTATGCCCTTAACCTTTACCTAATGGTTCTTGCTTCATTATGAAGACCTAATCAGATGGAGTGAAACATAGTTGAAAAGTCAAAAGATTATAAAAGGCCTATAAGATCAACATGTGGCACCCTTACATTCAAGGATTAAAAACAAAGGGGCCCACCTAACAGAAACAACAAATCATAAAAAATCTCTCATATCATGATATCATGGCTCTCACTTGATTATAGATCTTGATCCAATGAAGTTAATTAAGTCTGAGATCCTAGGAAGCCCCATAGAGGTGCCAAGTGGTACTCTCACATTCAGTCATAAGAATTTGATGAGCTTAAAATTGATGTTTTCATGATCATCAAATAACATCTGTAAGGATGTATTTGACATGTGCACAACCATCAAATTTAAGCCCATAAAATTAAAAGTTTCACTAGTTTAAAATTGATGTTCACATGACCCTCATTCAACATCCATAAGGACGTATTTGATGTTCATGAGGCTATCAAATTTAAGCTAATGAATTATTCTACTCCAAATCAAAATAAACTCCAAAATTTTAATAGAAAGCTCTTGAATTACTATGAAAACTAATGGAATGCCTTGAAAAATGCTCAAACATTGGAAATCTTCAATCCAAAAATATGGAAATGGTCTTATGGTCTAAGTATATGCAAAATAAACTTAGTCTAAGTCTATACTTTAAGTTCCCCAATAAATTTTGTTCAAATACCATGAACCTTAAACTGTAGACTTATACTAAGTCTTCTTTAAAAGAGTCTTTATTATGTATAACTTAGACCAAGCATTTATAACCAAAGGTTTTAGTGTTTTTATTAAGGCAATAAAACCCTATTTGGCATTAGACTATTATATCACTTTGGCCCCTTTAAGCATATTATATAGGCTTGACATAAATATTTTAGCTCAAAGTGTACATTGTGTTTATTTAACACAACATAAACTATAGCCTAAAAAATTTAACCATGGTATTCTTTGCATAAATTCATAAAACTTAGGCATAAATTTCTTAGCCTAAGGTTTATTTGTGCTTAATAAACATCAAATAAACTTTAGCCTAAGGATTTTAATTGTAAGTCCCACCTTAATAATATGCTAACTTAAAGTTTGGGAATATTTATAGATTAATGGTTCACACTACATTACAAAAATATGATCCAATGGTGCAAAGACCCCAAAGACTTTTCAATGGAGTCCCAAGAGCCCACAAGATCAATGCATGGTGAAACCACATTCGAGTCAAAACTAACAGATGATCCAATAGTCTACACTTCATTGTGCTCTATGATCCAATGGTGTGAAATCACCAATAATATTTCAAAGTAACATAGAAGCCCCATGGAGGTACCAAGTGGCATAACAATAGGGCCCTGAAACCAAAGAGCCAATTAGTAGGTAAGAGCCTAGATCACAATCAATGGCTCACACCAATCTAAGATTTTAATTGAATAAAGTGAAGAAAATAAGGCATTTTAAATAATATTGGCTATGTGCTCAAATCCATTTATTAAAAATGTCATGAAAGGTCCAGATTGTTACCACATAAGCACCATGAAAGTACAAATTTACAAATAAAAGATCTTGTGGGATAAAAAATATGAAAGTATAAGGTAAAGGTCCAAATAAAATCCAAGGCATGTAAAATATAGAGTCTATATATATCTTACCATTAAAGCTCTAAAACCCTAAAACCTATATAAAAGGGATCCAAGCAAACTTAATTGGTTATAATTCAATCCAAAGAGAGCTTGATTATGTTTTGAGTGCAAAAGAGCTACCAAAGAGACCAATTATGTATCTAAGGTAAATAAATTAGCAAGTAGAAGTCATGGCAACCCATAGATAGTAATTGAGAGAAGAGATAACTCTATCTATCAATAGATAATAAAAGCATGATCTTCAAATACACTAAGCTAGATATTGTGACCCTAAATAATAGTAATAATAATTGATCTAAAATTTTCATCATCATGGATGAATTAAAACCCATCACCAAGGAGGAATACAGGATTACTAATGTTAATATAAAATACTATGACATGGTTATTTTTTAGATGGTTGGCCTTCACTCTACCACTACTAAACCTAAGCTACTTCATTCTATAGATATATTTTATCCTATTTTTATTGATTGTAGGGTAGATAATGACTAGATCGTCCATGAAAGGACCTCCAAGAAGGTTCATACATCTTCCCTATGGCCTTTGAAACATACTAAAATCTTCTCAAGCCCCATGTATACTTGCCCCAAATCAAAGAGTGGACCAAGAAACATGACCTAGAAACCATCCTTCAATCATGGTTGCTCCAAGGGAACAATGTGTTTAGGGACCTTGAAGGGAGGATTCCCATTGTATAATTTAGAGAGGGTATTAGGGTAATCATGACCCTCTTAAACTAAGCATCAAGAACCCCTTCCACCACATATGTAAACATGACATGGGTTTGAAGGAGAAAAAGCTACCCTAAAACCTAAGTCTTCTCCATCCCTTCCCTTTATATAGAAGAACTGAAAGATTAGAAATAGGTATAAATCATTCAGTTTGGTATTCATGACACTATTTACATTAAGGCAAAGAACTATGAATGAGTGTTGGCCAAGATCAAAGGTCATAACATCAAGCTTAAGCATAGATTGACAAAA